>JAPXFY010000019.1:62860604-62863104 GCA_030674185.1 Monoplex corrugatus
CTTTCCTGTGCATGTGCATGCAAAATATCATAAATGTGATAAAGATCCTGTGAGCTATGTCAGCAGCTGGCTTATGAAAACATTAACCCCTCGACTCCTGGAAGCTGGTGGGTAGGGTGAGAGAGTCAAAGGGTTAAATTTTTGCAGTTCATGGGTAGGGTACTGGAGTTAAAGGGTTAAAACACTTATCATGCACACCCACCAATGCTGCAGACTGTGCAACAATATTTACTCTTATTCTTATTGTTGCTTAAAGCCCAGCCGACTGCATAGAGCTATATCAGGGCTAGAACCACTTCAATGCACATACAGTATACTTCAACAGGAATATAAAAAAAAAAAAAAAAAGGAAAAGAAAATTAAGTACATATAGCAATGCATTCGAGCACATGATCTAAGGAGATGCCCCTGGCATTGACCACTCTGTCCAATTTATCGCACAGGGGATTTTAAAAAACATACCTGAATACAAAGTTAAACATAACCAAGGACACTAAAACATATATAAGAACGGGCCTAAGTTACCTAAAATTGCATATCTCACTTCCCTAGAGCCAAAAATGCACTTAATACATGTACCCAATTATCAATCCTTAGAAAAAAGTATGTAAGACTTTATCAAACACGTACAGGTGAATGGACCAGCAAGGCAGAAAATGATAGGAAGAAATGACACAAAGCAAAGGAACAAGACAGAAACAATGAGAGTGACAGAAAAGTGGAAATTCCTAGTACAGAACTGCCAGGTGGGCACACTGTTTATACTGAAAGAGCCCCCCCCCCCCCCCCCGGCATCCCCACAGGGCAGTGCAACAACGTAGTGGAAGAGCCTGACTTAACAATAATGACACAGAAATTATGAATTTACCTGGCCTTAAATCTTGACATAAAATCAAATTAAAGTACACACTCTCACTAAAGCATTCACTCACAATGACCAAAACTCCCAAGACACATAGCACACGTGCTCCAATAAAAAAAAAAATTTTAAAGTCTGAATACATGTCATGCACATGTGCAACAAATCCAATTCAGTTTGGAGACTACCGCTACTCAAGAACACTTTACAAAAACTCCTGAAAATAACACACAAAATAACACACACACAGGTCTCCTCCCCCTACACACACACACACATTGTTCACAACAACTAAACCAACCAACCAACCAACCAATCACCAAGTATTTGTCATTCTCAACCAGGCTGAAATTTCATCTTTCATAATGTTGGTCCACAAAGAACAACCATCTCACCTCGAAGCTGTATCCTGGAAGAAGAACCGAAAAAAGGAACTCCATCCTCCAGTGTAGCACTAGCAGTCCTACATGCCATCATCATGCACGCCATTCTCAGTGTCCAACTGATTACAACTTTTCTTTCACTTTATTATTGTTGCTGATGCCAGTTCCACTGCTAACTGTCTTCTTTGGTATTTTTTAACTGCTTGCTAGAAAAACATGACGCTGAGATTTCAATCTGCTTGTTGAAAAATGATGCTCCAATTTCAATCTGTTTAATAAAAAGTGATGTTGAGATTTATATCTGTTTGCTAAGCAGCAATCTGTTTGCTAAAAATGTATTGTTGAGGTTTTAATTGCTAAAAAATTGTTTTAATTTCAATGTTTGTTTAAAAAATAAACTACTAATTTCAATCTGTTTGATAAAAAGTGATGTAATGATTTCAATCTATTTGATACAAAGTGATGTTGTGATTTTAATCTGTTTGATACAAAGTGATGTGATTTTAATCTGATAAAGTGATGCAGTGGTTTTAATCTGTTTAATACAAAGTGATGTTGTGATTTAATCTGATAAAGTGATGCAGTGGTTTTAATCTGTTTGATACAAAGTGATGTTGTGATTTTAATCTGATAAAGTGATGCAGTGGTTTTAATCTGTTTGATACAAAGTGATGTTGTGATTTTAATCTATCTGATACAAAGTGATGCTCTGAGCACTATTCTCAGCTGTTTTCAACACTGAAAGAATACTTTTTGCCTGTTTTTCTTTCAGATTACTTTATGATCTCTCTTCTCGTTTATCAAGAAAAAGCTGTAAAGAGCTAAATATACGTATATAACAGAACACTAACAACAGGTTTAGAACATTACTGGGCCTTATAAGAACATGGCAACATGCACAGCGAAATCGACTGACACATGAGAAAGATGAACACTTCATCCACAGCTGAATAAACTCAGGAACAAATGTTCATCATACAGCTCTCTCCAACAGCAGTTCTTTGCTTCTAATGAAAGCTCTGAACACGTTATACCACTGCATAATTAGAAGTGACACCTGCCTTGGCTCACGATATCGCTGGTCTTGTTTAGAGCGTTAGATTTATATTCTCATTCTATTTTCATGTTATGTTAGATTTATATTCTCATTCTATTTTCTTGTTATGTTAGATTTATATTCTCATTCTATTTTCTTGTTTCTGTTTCCATTCGTTTTAACGCTGGCGATTACTCTGATTCAGATTTCAAGACTTCAGCC
>JAPXFY010000019.1:62865604-62873104 GCA_030674185.1 Monoplex corrugatus
TTCACAGGCCATGGAAGGTTGGATGGGTGTGTACTGAACTGTTTGTTTTTTTTAATTGGGGGAGGGGGGGAGATGTGTTTGATTGCTTGTTTATGTTTCCACTCATTTCTTTATATCTCCTGTCTTTCCCATTCCCTATTTACCTCCCCCCCCCTCCCTCCCCCTCGCACATCGTTTTAAAATGGATAAAGAACACTTAATACATATTTGTTTCATTTATGTTTAATTACATGTTTATGTTTGTTGTAAACTTGCCAGATAAAATAATGTTCACACACTTACAAAATATTTTAGGTTATTTTTGATATTCTTCATAATTCATAGCCCTTCATTACCATTATGGCCTAAATGAATAAATCATCATAATCTGATTTGTCTTTCTTCTTTTTTAATGCAAATCCATCTGGACGTCATCTCAAAACACTGTCACTTTTATTTATCGATTTCTGTTTGTTGGTTTTTTCAATTACACGTTTGTCAGTTTTTCAATTATTTATTCACTACTTTTTTTTCATTTAATTAAGAAACATTAATTGAAATTCTATTAGTCAAAAAAAAAAAGCACAGCCAAAACTGGTAAAGTATCCACAACACGCACATGATACACAAAATCCCATGGAATAAGACCTATTAACTTCACGACTGCTGACAACAGTACAACATAGATGCTACCAGGCCAGCAGCACACAAGGGTCTGTTGTGAGGAGACAGAGCACTCCAAACCCTAACCAACACTCCTAGACCTAGACCCATGGCTGGGAGTCAAAGTCCCTCATTGTGCATTGTTCCTACAATCACTGGGTGATGGGGTAGTGTAGTGGTTAAAGCACTCACTCTTATAGGCCGGGGTTAAGGAGAATGGAACTTGGCCGCCAAACAGACTGTTATTGTTGTCGTTATTGTTGTTTAAAGCCCAGCTGATTGCGCAGAACCATATCAGGGCTATAGCCACTTCAACAGGAAAAACAAAACAAAAGAAAATTGAGTACACATATCAATAAATTCGTGCATATAATCTAAGGACATGCCCCTGTCGTTGACCACTCTGTCCAATTTATCGCACGGGGATTTAAAAAACACACCTGAATACAAACTTAATCATATCTAAGAATACCAAAAAAAACATAAAATGGTCATAGATTACCTAAGATTGCTTCCGTAAATCTCACCTCCCTAGACCAAAAATGCACTTAATACATGTACCCAATTATGAATCCTAAGAAAAAGTATGTAAGACTTTATCAAACACATACAGATGAATGGACCAGCAAGGCAGAAAATGATAGGAAGAAATGACAGAATGGTGATCAAGTACGATACCCAAGTGGCCAGTTCACCTAGTTGGAAACAGTGGGTGTACTCCCTCTCTGAGGATGAGGAAGGCAAAGCAGCAAGGGAGAGGAGGCAGACACCACCCTCATAATATAAAAGACCCTGAGAAAAATGAAGACCACTCCCTTTCATGTCTGCATTATTCGAAAACCTCCCCCCCCCCCCTCCCCCCCCCCCCTCACACTTTCACATTCAATCGAAGAATAAACTGTACATTTAAATCCTATAAACAGTAAACTTTATTATTGTGATTTCAGATTTTCTGATGCAAGAATATAAATTCAAAGAATGCACTTGCTGATCTACCCCTCCCCCCTCTTTTTGTTGCTGTTGTTGTTGTTGTTAATGTTGTTTTTTTGTTTTTGTTTTGTTTTGTTTTGTTTTTTTTTTGTTTTTTGTTTTGTTTTTTTGGGGGAGGTGTTTGTTTTTGTTGTCTTTTTTCCCTCCTTAAAGGCACAGGGACTCGGAGACATTCAAAGATAGTGAACTATTTGTCCCTTTCTCCCACTGGACGAAGCAACAGGGAAGTTTGTCTTTTTCTCATTAATTTTGTATTTGGGTTTGTTTGTGATCATACATTCACAGCTTGACAAAAGGCCAGTTGGCCGAAAACTTGCACCTGTCTTTTTTTGTCTGACGCGTTCTGATTCTATTTTCGTTTTTTCCTGGTTCCTGTTTGCTTGAACGCGGGCAAGTCGCACTTGTTTTGGATTATGAACTATTTGCTTGTTAAGGAGTTTGGGAGACGAATACATGATTGCCTTTGTGAAAAACACAGTTATCTGAGTGAGTCGAAATTAAGCTCACAATCAATTGTGACACTGCATGCACTGCTTTATGTGTGAATTAAGGTCACAATCATTTGTGACACTGCATACACTGCTTCATGTCAAACAAACCATATCATGCCCAATTGTCTGTAGACTCTCAAAGTCTACACCGACTCTACATAATCATCAGTAACAGCAATATACTACTTAACATTAATTTGTTTCACAAGGTGATACTATCAACTTTGTATTAAAAATAAGAAACAAGTCCAACAGGAGTAATACTGAATTTAAAAGTAATTAATGGAAAAAGAACAAAAACAACAACAAAACAAATTTATTTCTAAAAATAAACAAAACTTTAACAAAGAACCAGAAATCCTCAAGAAAACAAAAACCGAATCCTGATTTAAAACAATCATTAACCTTAAAATCCTTAGTGGGGGCATAACCACAATTTGCAAATACTAATTTCACGAGTCTAACAAGGTCCTATAAAGTGACTAAGGACATATATTATTAATTACAGCCTGAATCAATGGGTAACAGTATTCAGTGCAGTCAAAGTATCACTTCTAAGATGGCATGATGAAGTCAGCTTGTTGTTCAGTCATGTCATATCCTGTCCCAAGCCAACAGTCGGACAGGACTTGCACTGTGGGTTGAAAGTGCAAGACAAGCGTGGCAGTCACACTTCTGTGACTAATTCATTATTTACTTGCAAACCTATAACCAGATAAGCATCTATCTGTGTCAACGTGCGTGTGTGTGTGTGTGTGTGTGTGTGTGTGTGTGTGTGTGTGTGTGTGTGTGTGTGTGTGTGTGTGTGTGTGTGTGTGTGAGAGAGAGAGAGAGAGAGAAAGAGTGAGTCTGTGTGTGTGAGTGTGTGTGTGTGTGTGTATGTGTGAGAGAGAAAAAGTGTGTGTGTGTGTGTGTGTGTGTGTGTGTGTGTGTGTGTGTGTGTGTGTGTGTGTGAGAGAGAGAGAGAGAGAGAGAAGGAGTGAGTGTGTGTGTGTGTGTGTGTGTGTGTGTGTGTGTGTGTGTGTGTGTGTGTGTGAGAGAGAGAGAGAATGAGTGAGTGTGTGTGTGTGTGTGTGTGTGTGTGTGTGTGTGTGTGTGTGTGTGTGTGTGTGTGTGTATGTGTGTGTGTGTGTGTGTGTGTGTGTGTGTGTGTGTGTGTGAATGAATGCCAGCATGCCTGAATATGTGTATATACATGCATGTGTTCGTGCCCATGTGCCTGCATGCATGCGTGAGTGCCTACAAGCCACTCTGTGTATGCATATGTGCATGTGTGTGTGTCTGCCTGCATACCTCTATGTGTGGTTATGTGTACGTGCGTGTGCAAATGTGCAAGCATGTGTATGTACGCGCACTGGCACATGTTTGTGTCTGTGTGTGGGGTGCTGGGGGTGTACATGTCTGAGTGTCTGTGAGCGCACATATGTTACAGAACACTGTTAAGCTATGTGTGGAATGCTTGACTCGACATCCTTCCCATCACATTAAATGACAATTAACCCTTTGCCACCTGCACCCTATCTACCAACTGCAAAAACTTAACCCTTTGACTCCCTCACCCTATCCACCAGCTTCCTGCAGGAAGCTGGTGGATAGGGTGAGGGAGTCAAAGGGTTAAGTTTTTGCTCTTCCAGCATGGTTGACAAAGAAGGATGATGTTGGACAGGCTGTAGGAGTCAAAGGGTTAACAACTGTCAAAGGAAATCCTCATCAAAGCTGTATAATAAAAAAGTCTGCTTGATACCCTGGCTGACACAATATTCACAGACTTGTGCGAGTGATCAGGCTTCAAAAACTCAAAGTCAGTGTACTTATTAACCCTTTGACTCCCGCACCCTAGCATCCTGCATTGCCAACTAGGCTAGCAAAGCAAAAACTTCACCCTTTGACTCTTTCACCCTATCCACCAGCTTCCTGTAGGAAGCTGGTGGATAGGGTGAGGGAGTCAAAGGGTTGTTTTTGTAATTGGTGGATAGGGTGTGTGAGTCAAAGGGTTAAACAAAAATCAATCAACCAACCAACCATCAAGCTAAAATGTAAAATCAACCAACCAATCAACCATCCAATTAAGTAAACGTCACCTGGCATTTTGCTTTTTACAAGTTGTTTCTATCACTGGTGTCAGCCTATGTCACCGCGCAAGAATGAAAAACATGGAGATGGGATGAAGGAACAAGGTAAGACAATGGCTCAACAGCTCCTACCCACAATGCTATGATCTCATTAGGCAGACTAGTACCACACAGCCCAAACTCATCTACCTATGTGTCATTGAGATTGTTGCTCAAATTACCTGGCCAACACCACAGATGTCTGCATCTCTCGGACCCCGGTTGATGCCAGAATATGTTATGAAAATAAAAGCAGAGTACAGTCTTGTCTTGCTGTGTCAATCCAGAAAGGAACTCACAGCATCATGATTATTATCCCAATCATCATCACCACTATCATCATCATTACATTCTGAACAACAACAACAAAGCTGTCCAAACATTTTTTTTTTAAAAAGGGGGGGGGGGGACAGCAAAAAAAACAATACAAAACAAAAAAAACAAAAAGGCAAGCACAGATGAAACCGCCTACATGTGATTATTCTTTAAAGAAATCTATGAAAGAAAGGTACACCTTAATAATCTTACACAGGTTAGAGATCTGCGAGCGCTCTCTATCTAACCATATATAATATAAACCTACTTACCTTGCAAGAGGGACCACAGTTTTGCATGTATCAGCATTTTATTATCCCGCCTTAAAGGCAATGATGCTCTATCTTTGGAAAACTAAAGAGAGAACTTGGAAAGAATACAGGCGAATGGTTTGGACAGCAGATAAGTCTTGTGAGTAAACAAGAGCATGACAGGAAAGAATAACCCTGAACTACTTGACAAACTAGATAGCTCCTGTGGTTTCAAAACAGCAGGGGGCCTTAAGCTTAATTTCTGCATTCGCAGTACCACACTGCAGGTACAATGAGCTTTATACTGGCTCCGTTTTCCTTCTGTTCATGGCCATGAGACTAGTGAAAAGAGACAACACAGGAAGAGAAAAAGACATACAGATGTTGAAAAGACAAACATGATACTGATAGTTTATAAAAAAAAAAAAAATTTAAATGGTATCATACTCATGAAAAGACAAACATGATACTGACAGTTTATTAAAAAAAAAAAAAAAAACACATATCATACTCATGCATTATACACAGAAAGAAAAATGTAGAAAGAGGGTCCGAAGAGGACAGTGATCGAGGAAGAAAGGAAGGGGTGGAACAGACAGAGAGACAAAGAAGAATATGAATGATTTACTTCATGAAAAGCCAATGCCCCATAGTGAAGACAGACAAAATGCGAGTCTGAGAGAAAAAGAGACAGATTTATTGAGAAAATGACAAAACAAACTAAATTCTCTGTGAGTGTGTGCATGAATCAAATAATAAGCACATACGTATTTCACACACACACACACACACACACACACACACACACACACACACACACACACACACACACACACACACACACATAAATAACACACACCACACATGCCATGCACGCACACACACATATATGTACATGCACACAAAGCGCATGCACACAAAACACACACACAAAAAGTGCACAAATCAAATATTTGGCAACATGACTGGTTTCGTTTTACTTCGTTGCTGTAAAGTGCTGTGAGCATAAATTTGGGGATACCACATTACATGAGTTGCTATCATTATTAATACACAGTAGCACGCACAAAGTGGCAATATACAAACACATACTCATACCAGAGCAAAAAGCAACATATACAAACACTCAAAAACACAGACGGATAGACAGAAAGAGAGACAGACTGAACAGACAGACAGATAGATCTATTCATTATAACAGTTATTAAATAATAAATCAGGATACTGAAAGTACTTCAGCTACTGTTGTGGGCGTTTTCACACACACACAAAAATGCACTTCAGCTACTGTAACAACTAATTCCTGTTTAAGAAGAGTAGCAACACTCAACAGTTTTAAGTTTAACAGTAACACTTCAGTAGCTGTTTTGACCAACAACACAAAGGCATGACTACTTATATCACAGCCTTTTCCCTCCAAGCCTATTGTTTCTAGAGTTCCGATTTTTCTCAGATACATGTGTATATATTTATCTATCTATATATACTCCTAATCATAATTTAAGGGCCACTTCTTCCTTCCTCTCTAATTTTAAGTTGAAATAATTGACAATGTTTAGAATTGATTCTATGTTTTATTTCATCATTTCCACACCTGTTTTGGAAAAAGAAATTAGCACAATGACCCATTAGTGAACAGCACATGCATTTAAAGGAACATCCCCCCCTTTTCAAAAAACAGAAAGTGTCAGATTTGGCCAATCTGTTTTCAATATCGCGTGTGTCCGCCCCGAGCCTGGATGCATGCTTCACAGCGCCGATGCATCGACCCCACAAGGGTACGGAGTGTGTCCTGAGGGATGGCCGCCCACTCGATCTGCAGGATGTCGACCAGCCTGGCCAGGGTGCCCGGTGGGGGGTGGTTGTCCCTGATGCGCCTCCCGAGCACATCCCAGAGGTGTTCAATTGGGTTCAGGTCAGGTGAGCAGCTGGCCAGGCCATACGGACGACTTCATGCTGCTCCAGGAAGTCGGTCACAAGGCGTGCTCGATGCGCAGGTGCATTGTCGTCCTGGAAGATGGCGCCTTGACCAAGGTCCACAAGCGCAGGCAGTGCCACGGCCGCCAGAACCTCGTCCCGGTACCGGACCCCGTTCAGGATGCCGTCAATGGGGAGCAGGGGGGTCCGGGTACCACGGCTCATGCCACCCCACACCATCACCGACCCGCCGCCGTACCGGTTATGCTCTTGGACAGTGGCGTCAGCGAACCTCTCCCTTGACGTCGCCACACCCTGAGCCCGGCCATCGTTAAAGGTCAGGGTGAACCTGGACTCATCCGAAAACAAGACCCGGGCCCACTGTTGCCTTGTCCCGGTCACGTGCTCCCTGGCCCAGGTCATGCGGCGCACTCTGTTGACCGGTGACAGCACGGGTCGGACGGCCGGTCTCCGTGACCTCAAGTTTGCCTCATGTAGCCGTCTTCTCACCGTGCTGCAGCTGATGTTAGCACCTGTTGCGTCCCTCAGCTGACCCCTCAAGGTCACCGCAGTGGATGCCCTTTCCCTCAGGACGGAGAGGGCAAGGTAGCGGTCTTGCTGTCTTGTCGTTACTCTGGGTCGACCCGTGTGACGCCTTTCCTGGACTGCTCCAGTCTCATTGAAGCGCTCCAGCAGTCTCTGGATTGTGGAATGCGACACTTCAAGCAACTTCCCGCTGCGCTAGGCCTTCATCAAGCAGAGCGAGGGCTCTCCCCCGCTGCT
>JAPXFY010000019.1:62875604-62905604 GCA_030674185.1 Monoplex corrugatus
TGTGTGTGTGTGTGTGTGTGTGTGTGTGTGTGTGTGTGTGTGTGTGTGTGAGCATTAAAGAAACAGCAAATGAGTTAACTTGTATTTTGTATGTGAGTGTGCAAGTGTACGCATATATGCAGTCTGTTTTCTGTTCGTATATATCTGCTCAATTTGGTATTTCAAATATCAACTGATTAAAAGCAAACAAAAATATCTGGGAGGATTTTTACGATAAAGATATTTAAGAAAAACACTTTTTGATTTTTCAACAGGAATAGTCTTTCACAACTTTACTAAATCTACAATAAGTTAAAGAAACTTGTTTAACATCTTTCTCTACAGACTAACTGAGAGGGTCTTCTTTCAATTTTCCTCCACCCATATACACCCAAAACCTATTGACCTACCCACACTAATACACTACTGCCATTACCTGAAGATATCATTATATGCCACAGAACTATGCTTCTTCCGCTGCACATATTTTGTACGAAAATTCAAATGGTTGTCCTAATCTAAGCCTACATAAAGATATGATTTGTTTACTACACACAGATCTTTTTCATTCAGTGTTTCTATCCAAAGTATTAAAACCTCAACAATAACAACAACAAAAAGACAGGCACGACAGTTGAATGGTTAGGCCACTGGACTTATGAAAAGACGGTCTGTGTGGTCACCACCTGGTGGATAAAGGGTGGAGATTTTTCTAATCCCCAAGAACAGTCTATGTGCTGGCCTGATAATGTCTGAATCACCTTCATGTACGTAAATGCAGAACATCAAATGCACTTGCTAAAGAGCCTGAAGCAATGTCAGTGTTCAGCGACACATGAAAACAGATATGCAGACTGTCAGTAACAAACTGCACACTATGGGTCAAATGACATGCATACACACATCTGAGAAAACACTGCTCAGAACGCACGCCAACACAAATACTCTCACACCACAGAGAGAGAGAGACAGACAGACAGAGAGAGAGAGAGAGAGAGAGAGAGGAGAGAGAGAGAGAGAGAATTTTCAGGTTTCTTCAAGAAAACTTGCAGTTTACAACCAACGAATCTAGAAACAAAAAAAATATTCAAATATCTTTTTCATTTCATCGCATAATCACGCTCACAAGTTCGATATTTAACGCAACATAAAACATGAGCACGAATGAAACAAAACACATTCTGCGACGATCTGCAGACGACAGACGCCCAACCGAGCATAGGGGGCGGGGTAACCATGGACGAAGAAATCTCACGGTACAACGGTTGAACGGGTACAATATTCTGATTCTTTTTAAAAAGAATATCAATCAGCTTTGATCATCTTTCAGACCTATAAACTACATACCGAGAGCAAATTTTCACCGCTGAAAATTACATGATTAAAGTTCTGAAAGAAAAAGGCGATGTTCAAAGTAAGGAAACCTGTCCGTTTGGTAGACGAGTTCAACGACATCATTCACTGTCATGTTGACGGTACACTTTCGTTTTGAAGCCTTCAGGCCATAAGACATTATGACATTTCTCTACAAATACATTTCCAAATAATACAGTCATCCAGTTTTAAGATCTCAGTGATAACTGCCTTGTAATTTCCTACAGGTTTGGAAATACTATCAAACCAACACCCATTTCAAAGGAACTTACCGAGTCGATCAACCATCTTGTCAGCTAAAAATGACTCACTTGATATCTAAATACCGAAACCCAAAACTTTTTTTTTTTTTTTGCGTTGTAGTAACCTCACGAATCTAGGTTCGTATGTAAATAATGTATACATACATAAGACGGAAATTCCGCAACACTAAACATTCTGAGAATAATAAAGCACATCAAACATATTTTAGTTTAGTCTTGCGCAGCGTAGCATATCATATCATATGTTATATGATATGATACCATTTTATAACATATATATGTATAGATCATAATATTGTTGTAAGATTGTATTCTATTATATATCATATATTGTATCCTATTCTATCCTATCCAATCCCATCCTATCCTATCCTATATCCTATCCTATAATTTCATATACCATATTAGACCATATCATATATCATATCATATTACATATATCATATTGTATTCTATGATATCATATCATGTCATACAATAAAGCATGTCATATACAATACAATACAATATTTTATCTGTATAGTGCAAAATCTTGATAAAATCAAATCTAAGCGCTAAAACAGACACACACGCACGCACACACACACACACAACACACACGCACACGGCTAAAATGGGGAGAAAGAATAAAAGCAATGGAAAATTATAGACAGCATATTATATACAATTATATATTACAATGTGATTCCCCTCCGAGTGGAGACAGGCTGCAGAGGGGATTGAGTGAGGTCAGGATTTTATGCAGAGGAGAAAAGGTGAGTTTTGAGAGCGGATTTGAAGGAGACAAAAGTAGGTTGCTGACGGACAGAGAGAGGAAGTTTGTTCCAGGAAAGTGGACCAGAAACAGAGAAGGCTCGTGGACCATAGGTATTGAGCTTAGTGCGTGGAAAGCGAAAAGTCAGAGGATCGGAGGCAGAGCGGAGGGTAGGTGAGGGAACATAGATCTCAAGTAGGCTTGACAGGTAATCGGGGGCTGCGTTATTGAGGCTTTTGTAGCACATATATCATCATGTCATGTCATGCCATATCATATCATATCATATCATATCATATCATATCATATCATATCATATCATATCATATCATATCAACATATCAATATCATATTATATATCATATCATATCTATCATATCATATCATATCAATCACATCATATCATATCATATCATTCATATAATCAGTATATTATCATATCAGATCATATCATGTCATATCAGATCAGATCATATCATATCATATCATATCATATCATATCGTATCGTATCGTATCGTATCGTATCGTATCGTATCACATCACATCGTATCGTATCGTATCACATCACATCACATCACATCACATCGTATCGTATCGTATCGTATCACATCACATCACATCACATCATATCATATCATATCATATCATATCATATCAATCAATATCAATCAATCATATCATATCATATCAAATCATATCATATCATATATATATCATATCATATCATATCAAATCATATCATAATCATATCAATATCATATCATATCATATCATATCATATCAAATCATATCACATAATATCATATCATATCATATCATATCATATCATATCAAATCATATCAAATCATATCATATCATATCATATCAATCATATCATATCATATCATATCAATCATATCATATCATATCATACATGTGTCATGTCACTTGTTATATCATGTATTATTATAACATCTGATAAAAAAAAATCTCTCTCATCAGGCTGAGCTGATGAACGCATCTTTCATTCAATCTGCACTTCATGTAGTGCCTGTATTATTGTTCTTCTTGCATGTTTTGAAGCAAGTCACATCTTAACAGTAAGTCTGACAGGCGATTGAAATGAAGAATGCGATCTTTAAAAGCTACCTGCATGTGGAAAGGGTTAGGGATCCAAAGGGCTAATATAATTATAGATATTTAATGTTCTATAAATGTTTAGGGTAATCTTGACCTTGTCTTTTAAAGTGAAGTCCTCAAACTAAAACCATTGCCAACTGGGCCCCCGTGGAAGTGGGGGTGGGGGGCTGGCAGCTGGGTGGGCTGCCCAATAGAGAGATGAGGGCCTGGAGTGGGGTGAGGGAGGGCTCTTTCATTCCTTTTACTCTCTCTCTTTTTCTCTGTTTGTCTGTCTGTCTGTCTGTCTGTCTGTATGTATGTATGTCTGTCTGTCTTTGTTTCTCTGTCTGTCTGTCTCTCTCTCTCTCTGTCTTTGTCTCTCTCTCTGTCTCTCTCTCTCTCTGTCTCTCTCTCTCTGTCTCTCTCTCTGTCTCTCTCTCTCTGTCTCTGTCTGTCTCTCTCTTTCTCTCTCTCTCTCTCTCTCTCTCTCTTCGTTTCTCTGTCTGTCCGTCTGCCTGTCTCTCTTTCTCTCTCTATCTTTGTCCTTGTCTGTCTCTCTCTGTCTCTATCTCTGTCTCTCTGTCGCTGTCTCTCTGTCGTTGTCTCTCTCTGTCTCTCTGTCGCTGTCTCTCTCTCTTTCTTTGTCTTATGTCTTGCTCATTTGTGTTATTTTTTATGTTATATAGTTTAATTATATTAATATAGATTCTCTATAGGTATGGACATATCAGTATTGTAGTATTACTGATTGTGATATTAGTATTGTGGTATTACTAATTGTGACCTCCACTGATGTACGTGGGCTTGATGCAAAAAGGCATTGAAGTGCTCATTGTGACTACCCTCGAAAATAAAAATCCATTTGTGTTCTTGATCCATTTATCTGTGTTTGTGTTACATCGTCTTGATATCATGATAATTCAACTGCATTGCGAAATATTTCATTATCATAATACTAAAATTTATTCAAATATTCTTATGATTTCAGTTGTTGCACTGTATAAAACGTATGTGTGTATGTTAGCTTACATCATCATCATCAGGTGCCCTGCCGCATGGCGTTGGCGATCATGGACTTCCATCTGCCTCTATCTCTCGTTGCCCCTAGCATCTCCCCCGCCCTCCTCGTCCCCAGCCAGTCTGCAAGTCCGTCCAGCATTTTCTGCCTGGGTCTACCCGGTGCTCTCTTTCCCTCCAGCTTTCCTGTTGTGACCAGGTGCTCCAGATCCCCCTTCCTCATAAAATGGCTTATAAATGTTGCCTGCCTTTTCATAATCTTCCTTATGAGTGATCTACTTGTGTCTGCCTCCATCAAGACTGTCTCGTTTGTTTTCTTTGCTGTCCATGGAACCCTCAACATTCTTCTTAGAAACCACATCTTGGCTGCCTCAATCTTGTTCTGGATTTGTTTGTTGACTGTCCACGCTTCGCATCCGTACAACAGTATTGGTTCTATATAACATTCAAGAACTCTCTTCCTGATGTTAATTGATAGGCATTTGTTGGTAAGAATGCTTGTCATCTTCTTGAATGCTGTTTTGGCTTGGCCGATTCTGCCGGCTATTTCCGATGTGCATCTGCCGTCTGATGAAATGACCGTTCCCAGATTGAATTTATCAACCTGTGTCAAGGTTGTGCCATTTGCTGTTATTTTGCATGAGGGGATTTCATGTTTTTTACTGATCACCATGACTTCAGTCTTCCTGCTGTTTAGTTCCAGCCCCTTACCTTTGCTTTCTATTTCTAGTATATTCACAAGGTTTTGTAGGTCTCTTTCACTCTCTGCAGTTAGCACGGTGTCATCTGCATATCGAATGTTGTTTATCAATTTCCCTCCAACCTTTAATCCAGGGTCTTCTTCTAGGTTTCTCATGATGTTTTCGCTGTAAAGTGAAAACAGATCTGGTGACAAAACACAACCCTTTCTGACTCCTCTTTTGATATTTTGGATAGAGCTTACATTGTTTTCTATTCTCATTGCAGCTGTTTGTTCCCAGTACATATTTCTGATTATTCGTAGATCTTTTCCATCAACATTGAGTCTCTCCAGTTGGTGATCAATTCATCATGTCTTACCCGATCGAAAGCCTTGGTGTAGTCAACAAAGCATAAATACAAATCCTTATTCATCTCGATTGACCTCTCTATGATAGTTCTTAGGATATATATAGCATTAATAGTTCCTTTCCCTTCCACAAATCCACGCTATTCTTCTTCTATTTCTCTTTTGATTCTATTCCTTGTCCTCATCATGATTATTCTTAACAGGATTTTTGTTACATGGCTCATCAAACCGATTGTGCGATGGAGTTTGCATTCTATAGCCCCTGTCTTCTTTGGAAGTGCAATGAAAATTGATTTTGACATATCTTTGGGGATTTTTCCAGTGTCGTAAATTTCATTTAGGAGGGCTGTTATTTTTTCTATGCCAAATTCCTCCAGGGCTTCAATCATCTCTGTAGTAATGTTGTCTGGTCCTGGGGCTTTTCCCGGTTTCATCTTTTTCAGTGCCTTTCTAACTTCATCTTTCATTATGGGTGGTCCTTCAAAGTTCTTTTTTATAATGTGTTCTTCGTTTCTGTCATCCTCAAAAAGGTCTTTGATGTACTCTCCCCATCTGTCTAATATTTTGTCTTTTTCCATGATAAGCGTGCCATCTTTCGATTTCAAGCAACCAGTTGAAGTGCATGTATTTTTTCTGTGGACAATTTCTTCAATTCGTCTGTACATACCCTGAGGATCCGTTTTGTGTCGGTCTTCCATTTCTTTGCACTTTGTTTTCAGCCAAGCTTCCTTAGCTTCATTGCACCTATTCCTGATCTCCTTGTTTATCTTCCTATAGATCTATTAGCCTACATACCAGGAGCTTATTGATAATATTGTTAATGATGATTATATGGATAAAGTCCTTAACACATTATCACTGTGTTACATTGTATAATGCATTTGTGAAATTACATCAGTTGTCTGCATTTTTTTTTTTTTTTTCACTGAGTGGACTGAGTGGACAAGGGGAGAGAAACGTATAGCCTATAATACTTATTTGTCACTCTTGGAAATAAAGACTAGTTAATGTACTGTATCATATGTGTGTGTGCGCACGCGCGCGCGCGCGCGCGTGTGTGTTGTGTAATATGTAATGTGTAAGAGAGAGAGAGAGAGAGAGAGAGAGAGAGAGAGAGAGAGAGAGAGAGAGAGAGAGAGAGAGAGAGAAATGTATTCATTGCTTTTGTACTTATGGCGACTTTTATTTTTTATTAATATTTTTTTCATCGTTTGACACATAGAAGTTGACATTGAATTATTATTTATTTTCATTCCCTAGAACTTTCGTATTGTTTTTATATAGTGGAAGTGGTTGATAATATGTAGGCCTACTTGCTGTTCATGTATATGCATTTCTCATGCTATTGTGAAGCGTTTACTGAAAACTTTTGTGAGATGTTGCACTATACAAGTTATGATAATGATGATGATAATGATGATGATGATAAATATAAAAGATCGGAAGACGCAGATATAGAACAACAACAACAACACACAAACAAACACAATACAGAACAAAGTAAAATAAACGAACAAACGAGCAAGAAAACAAACAAAGAAACAAACACACAGACAAACCAAGGGAGAAAGACAGGCCAAGCCATACTAATTCGAAGGCGGCATGCTCTTTTAGCAGTTCTCAGACTTTACGGTATCAAACTTTGTCTGGAGTCTGCAGACAAGCAGTGTTACCGCTGTAAGCTAGTCACGTCCAACTTCTCCTCAAGCTCTTTCTGTCTTTCTTTACTTTCCAGGTAATGCGTATGTGTTCCTACGGACACAATTCCAGCGGAATATATAACACATGGGAACGATCATTTCATCAGACGACAGATGCACATCGGAAATAGCTGGCAGAATCGGCCAAGCCAAAACAGCATTCAAGAAGATGACAAGCATTCTTACCAACAAATGCCTATCAATTAACATCAGAAAGAGAGTCCTTGAATGTTATATAGAACCAATACTGTTGTACAGATGCGAAGGCGTGGACAGTCAGCAAGCAAAGCCAGAGCAAGATTGAGGCAGCCGAGATGTGGTTTCTCAGAAGAATGTTGAGAGTTCCATGGACAGCAAAGAAAACAAACGAGACAGTCTTGATGGAGGCAGACACAAGTAGATCACTCATAAGGTAGATTAGGAAAAGACAAGCAACATATATAGGCCATTTAATGAGGAAGGGGGATTTGGAGCAACTGGTCACAACGGGAAAGCTGGAGGGAAAGAGAGCACCGGTAGACCCAGGCAGAAAATGCTGGACGGACTTGCAGATGGCTGGAAATGAGGAGGGTGGGGGAGATGCTAGGGGCAACGAGAGATAGAGGCAGTTGGAAGTTCATGATCGCCAACGCCATGCGGCAGGGCACCTTGATGATGATATAATACATATAATATATATATACACATACATACACACACACACACACATATATATACATATATATATATAATACTTAAATTTTATGCAACCCTGTACCAATGAGACTTCAGACTCGAGATACAAGACTCAAGACTCAGGACTGGTTTATCACCTATATGCTGGTACAGCGATTCAATGTTCGACATGTGAGACAGTTAAACACAAATAACTAAAGGAGGACAAAGTTAAGAAGGTGTAGATTTTTAAACATATAATCATAAACACGCACGCACGCACCGCGCACACACACACACACATACACATGCATACACACACATACGCACACGCATGCACACACACACATACACACACACACACACACACACACACACACACACACACACACATATATATATATTAGCATGCATACACACACATGCGCACACACATGCACACACACACACATACATACATCACACACACACACACATACACCACATGCGCACACGCATACACACACACACACACACACACACACACTACGCATGCATACACACACATGCGCACACGCATGCACACACACTTACATACATACCACACACATACAACACACACACACACACACTACATACACACACACACATACACACACACACACACATGCGCACAGCATGCACACACGCACACACACACATACACACACGCATGCACACCACACACACACACACACATACACCCACACACACATACACACACACATACACACATACATACACACACACACACACACACACACACACACACACATACACACACACACACACAACATACACACATACACACACAACACACACACACACACACACACACATACACACACACACACACATACACACACACACACACATACACACACACACACACACATACACACACATCACACACACAACACATACACACACACACACACACACACACATACCACACACAAAACACACACACACACATACACACACTATCACAACACACATACACATCACACACACACACACACACACACATACACACATACACACACATACACACACACACACCACACACACATCACACAACACACACACTTCCCCACTCCCACCCACATACACACACTCCCTCCACCCATCCACAGAGACAAAATGTTCTTCCCCCTCCCCCTCAGTACCCCCCACGCCCTTCCATCACAACTTCTCTCCATCAAAAAACATCCAGCCGCATCTCATTTAAAAACATATATTAAAATAAAATAAACACGTAACAGACATTATGCAGACTTAGACAACGCTAAGTTTTGAGGAAGACTAGTAGTGAATGATATTCGGGAGAGGAGAAGTGGGAGGGGAGGTGATGGGTCGAGATGAGGGGAAACCGATAAAGAGGGACGAAGAAGAAAAAAACTAGTGATGGTTCTGTTAAAGAAAATATAAGTTTTAATGACATGGTCAGTTTGCCCATAAATATGAAGTTACCCATCCTTTATTCTAATTTGTCCAAAATTGATTTGGGAGCGCTACTTGTTTTTGTGCTGATGTCTTAGTAAGTAGACGGTGAGATGTCATCGTTCGAAGTCACATGACTGTTACGACTCGGCAGGCGAGCAGAACCAGCCAGGATGGGTTGTCCGATTTGTGGCCCGCTGTGTTCCAGATATTATATGATCATCAGCGTTTGGGGAATTATTATGCTTGTAAGTATTTTGTTTAGGTGTCAATTGGAAAATATATATTCACAATGCTTTTAAACCTGTGTTTACGCATCCATCAGCGAGCGGAAATGGTCATATTTACATATTTTAAAAGTAAACACGAGTGTAGAAATTTTCCGTTACTACGGCGTTAGCCTTCTTACTAAACCTCAGGTCGAGGGGGGTTACTAAAAATTCATTGTTTATTAGTTTTACATGTCGTCATGTAAGCTTAAAAGGTGTAGCATTTCAGTCTTTTTCGTCCTCTGTGTGTGTGTGTGTGTGTGTGTGTGTGTGTGTGTGTGTGTGTGTGTGTGTGTTGACACTCCCCTTGCCTCAAAAGGCATTGGGGAGGTTGTTGATAAAGCTCTAGCATCAGTAGTTCCCTCAGTGGTAGATGTCCACATCAGTAGATCTCCACATGTACGAATACACACACATTCATTTATTCATGCTCACACACACACACACACACACACATACACACACACATGCGCGCGTTGAGTGCTTGTCTGTGCAAAATGATTTTTAGCATTCAGTTTCGATATTCATTGTTGATCAGTAACAGACTGAACTTGGAGCAGTTATCTGGCAACTTACCTTCTACTCTAGTGTCATGGCTTGATTCATAAAAGCAGACGTTGGGTATGGTAGTTACACGGGCTAACACTGAGTTTCCTGTCAGAAAGCCCTGAGTTTGATCAGCATAGATACCTCCATCTGGTAGGTAAAGGGTGGAGATTCTCCCAGGTCATCATGTGTGAAGATCTGCCATTGCCTAAATCCCTTTGTGTGTAACTGTTTACATATAATGTATACAGAATACATTTACTATAACTGTTTACACATATTGTATACAGAATACATTTACTATATATACACATGTGAAATATCAGATATGCACATTCAAGATCCTCGTTAGTCATGTCAGTGGCTGGCTTACGGATGCATGAAAACTCCCAGCATATACACCAGTGGAAGATCAGAGACAGAGTATGTGGACTGGGCAGCAATATAATGAGGTTTTGAACAGGTATTTTCAATGTTGTATGGCCTTTGGCTAAAGCATGGATGAGGAGATCTTCTGACGCGAGATCTGTCCATTATATATGTATATTACATATCAAGCATGGATCCTTCAGTTTACCATGTGTGAATAGTAAATGTGTTTTCTGTTTTTGTTTTTGTCTTGCTGGTGACTACTCACATTCATTGACTAAATTAGTTGGATTTATTGAGGGAAGTAGTTTTTAGCTGATTGCCATCGTTACTGTTCACTTTATTCACAAACTGCTTAAAAAAATTTTTTCTATCCCTTTACCTACTCCACATTAATGGCCACAAGAAGATGGCACAGTTTTTGCAGTGCAGTGATGATGATGATGATGATGATGATGGGTATGATAATCCATGATGGTATGGAGTTGTATTCTGGATTGAGACTGTATGACAAGACTGTACCCTATGCTTATTTTCATAATGTATTTTGGCATCAACCAGGCCTGAGAGATACAGATAGCTGTGGTGTTGGTCAAGAGATTTGAACAACACACCTAGTGAGAGTCAGTGATGCATCCATGAAGTGGATAACACTTGACTGTGTGGTCCCTGTCTTTGTAGTGAGTCCACATTACATTCAGCTTTGTGATTTCAACCGTACTGATGAAATTTGAATCACAACCTTCCAGTTGATAGTCCATTGTGATAACCACTGCACCACAGTAACTAGTATATATTACTTATACTAGGCTGGACCTGTTGATACGTGTTGTCTGGTTGTGTCCCGGGTTTGTCATCTCCCCACCTTGCCATAGGTAACTGATGACTGGGTCCGAATGTGTCATGCAGCGCATGGACAGCCCCCCCCCCCCCCCTTTTGCTTGATGAAAGGACTATCGAGTGGCATAGGGAGCTTGGGAGGTGATTGCCTGGAGAGTGGTGGGGCATTGGTGCTCTGGGTCCCATTGGCACCTTTGTGGTGTTTCTTGTTAACTAATGAAAATAAATAAATAACTTAGCGCACATGAGAGGAACAGTGGGAAAGATGACATTCTGGCCTCTAACACTAAGTTAATGCTGCTGTAACTATTTTTTATTTCTGATGTATACTGTTATGATTACAGTAAGGTGAGAGACTTGGCCCAGTTGATAATGCAACTGCCCTAGAAAGAGAGAGATCTGTGAATGAAGGGTTTTGATTATTTATTGGTCAAGTAATATTTTCACTTGGAGAAGTACTCCTTTTTGAGAGGACGAGGGGGGCGGGTGGAGATCCAATACATCTAACATTGTCCTAGACCCACTACAGTGCCCTCCTCCTGATTTTAATTTGATTGAATAACAAAGATTTCTAGAATTTCCTGAACTAGTGTATCAGTTTATTTGAACTGTATGTTCGGAGATCATGCATTAGAATTTAGAGTAGATATGTAGCCTAGATGTGGTCAGAATATTTTTGTGAATCAAGTGAGCAAGAAATCCATGAGTCTTTGCTTGTTCTTTCGAACACACTTTGTGTAATAGTGATCTTGATCTCTGACTGGTCTTGAGGAGACTTGCTCTTTAGATGAACATTTTCTTGGGATTCAGTTCACCATCTAGTGATCTACTTCTGGTGATCCAGCTTTGATAGACTATGTAGCAGTGAAAAGTAACACCCACATCTGCCATACTCTGTAATTTGTATACCAGTAAGATTGTATTTCAACTGCTATTAGTGATTTGGCTTGTGCCATTTGTGGTAATTTTCTTTAAGGGTTCACGTTTGGTGTGTTTGTTTTCTCATTTGTTTTTGTATTTTTTTTACCTGTATATTGAATTTTACTGTTATTTACTTTTTTTGTATGTATTTGTTTTGTGGTAATTTTCTTTAAGGGTTTGTGTTTGATGTGTTTGTTTTCTCATTTGTTTTTGTATTTTTGTACCTGTTTATTGAATTTTACTGTATATTTACTTTTTTTCTATGTATTTTTTATTCTCTTTTCAGGCTCTGCTGGGAATCTTTTTCTGGGTGCGCAGTCCAGCCTTATTTGAGGATGTTCCTATGCCGCAATGGGAAGAGCACGGCTTCTCTGCGGATTATGCTAAAACAAAGTATGAGCAGAATGCCATCAATTGCTGGATTGCTGCTGCCATCTATGTCGCTCTGTTCGTGTTCTCCTTTGTCCAGTACAAAATGAACAATCGATCCAATTATGAAATGTCATAAACTGTGACACCCCAAGTAGTACACACATGTATGCAAACATTGCAATTCGTCACTGTGGATGCATGATGATCATAATTATGTATTATATTGTTATGTTGGCATGTGGAGTTCAGGCAGCCAGGAGAAATGTGAAGTTGTTTCTTTTTGGTGTACAGAAATAGAAGGTGGATTTCTTTCCTTTAATATCAGTGTAGTGTGAAGACCAAAGTAGTATTCAATTGATCATGACCAGACACTGTCAGCATGTGGGCATATTGTGATTAAATGTACAGGTATAAAAAAAAAAAAATGTACAGGTATTTTGTTTTTTTCCTGTTCAAAATGGGTTTGATTTCTTTTTGTAGATAATGATAAATATTAAAAGTACACATCTCTTAACAGAAAGAACAAAATGAAGTGCTGATGTCAGGAAAGCCTGTAGTTTACATAATAAGACAGTACAAACTAAAACAAAGACTTGAAACCATAAGTATTGAGGGTTAATTGTGTAGCATGGCAAATTGCAGCATCTAATGAAATGATTAGGGTCAACATCATCATCATCATGTGCCCTGCCGCATGATGCTGATGATCATGGCCCTCCATACGAATCTATCCCTTGTCGCTGCAAGTACATCTCCCACCTTCTCTGTCCTATCGCAAAGTTAAAAAAGCAGTAATGTTGAAAGGATTTTGTTTAATTCACCAGGTAACATCTTTGTGTCAAGAAGTGATGAGCTATCCAAGTGACTGATTCAGTAACTGCATTCAACATCACTGGGGAAAAATATGTTTATACTTTATGTATTGGATAAGGTCCTCTGTAGGTTATAAAGTTGTTGGTTATGTATTCAGTAAATCATTCTTGTAGGTGATAATGCTGTCACTGTGTCAGTTGATTTTGTAGGGTATTCCATACACATTGTACTTCATTTGTTTGTTACAAATCTTTTGTGAAAAAATTTGGAATATCACTTTAAAGGTGATCTGTGAGATTATGAATGCTTTGATGATGTACTTTGAGGATATCTCTTTTGTTACTATTCCAACATGCATATTTTTTTTATGTTAATGAAAGAGATAATGCATGATCTTTGAGTATAAGTAAACAAGATTATGTATGATCTTTCCTTTCGGCTTTGTTATACTCAGTAGATCAGGTGAATTAAATACTCAGATGTTAACTTAAAATGTATTCAGTGTCAAATTCTAGTCACATGATACAAAAATACACAGGCGAGGTCTTTTGATCTCAAATCCAGTTGTAATAATATTTCATTAATTGTTTATAAATGTAAATAAAAAGACATACATTACAAGCGTAAATTTAAAGCCAACTTAACAAGCACAGTATTACCAAGAAAGAACTCTTTTAATTGATATTATGTTCATGGCTGTTTACATAGAAAGAAACATTATTTTCATTCAGTACAAGTTTGCAATATTAAATATTCTTCATAATGTTTGCTTCCAGTATTATTATAAACTTAGCTATGATACATGCAACTTCAGAGAGAGAGAGAGAGGAGAAAAGAAAGTGGCGAATTTCATTGTCGCTTATCTAATGTAAATTAAATTCAGGTGCTGTAGTTTGTGCATGAAGGGCTAGAAAGTAGATCTTAATTAACAAATCATTTTTGTGTGGTGTTAGTCTCCAGAATGAAAAAGAAAAAGCCGGATCATGTATAATGTGCAGTGAATGGAAATAAGTTAGGAAAATTGCCCTATACAAAAACGTTTTATAATAAAATATTAACAAGATTTGGGCTTATTGCTCAGTACACAAACGGTAACCAGGCATATAGTGGAGCATTGAGAACTCAAGCTGTTAGGCCAACTGACCAGATTCCACTATGTTGTTGCACAGTCTGCATCTTAAGTGGGCATGTACCTTGGATATTTTCATGTTTCCATAACCTAGATACACTGCAAATGAAGTTACTTGGATGATGACTTTTGAAAAGTGAAACATTGCATAGTAAGTTGCTCACTTAGATATTGGATAATGACTAGATGAAGTGTGAATATTTATTGTATTCATTTGATAACTCATAATTCATCTGGTTTATCAGTTGGATAGAATTGAAAGCTTTAAGTTACAAGCATGATTATTTAAAAACTTTAGAATATATATGTATACACCAAGATAGAGGCCTAGTTGGTATAGAGCTTCCACCTTTTAGTTTGACTGCTTGTGTTCAAATCAGGTTTAGCCTTTAGTCCACCCTGCTGTAAATGGTGGGTACCCAACCCTGTTCAGGGTAAGGGAGGTAAAGCAACAAGGGAAAGTAGATGGGCACTGTTCTCATGATGCTGGTCCCAAGAAAAGTTCCCCTCTACCTCCTTACTCCTTTACGACCTAGGGTTATGGGGAAACATTTACCTTACCTTTAGTTTGACACGGAATGTTTTGATGAGACTGCACATAGATTAAACCAGAATTTGAAAAGGAAGCACCATGTAGTCATTCGTATATTCAAAATTTAGAGTATTTATTGTTGTGATGTTTGTTTTATGCACAAAAATCATATCAAAGTTGTATATAAAGTAGTATCAATATATGAAATGAATGTATGACATTGGTTTCCTGTTGAAATGGCTCAATTTTTGGATTATCCACAGTGCTTAGCTACCGTAGTCAGGTTAATGTCGCCATCATCATTTGAATGTGTAGAGGTCCGTTGTGGCTGAAAATTCATTTGGATTTGAATTTTGATGCATTGTTGTAGTTCTTTTCCTTCGCCTCTTTTCTTGCCTCCATGTTTTTTTAAACTGAAGGCTTTTTTGGTGATTTTGTTCTCATTTTCTCTCTCGTCTTTTTTTCATGGTTGGAGAATTTGTCTGTCAACACCGTGTAACTTATATTCTATTTTACTTTCCCCTTGGCCATACCACTTTGAAAACACTGGCTCTTGTTTGATCACTGAAGTTAAGAAACATCGGGCCTGCTTTGTTATTTGAATGAGCGACCGCCCAGGGATAACGTGTACTGTTGGCAACATTTTATGTGGGCTGGTTGGTTCTTTTATAGAGTCATGAACTCAAAGAATCTGATGTCTCAAGTTCAATCCCAGGCCACAACATTAAAAACAGGCCTATTTGCTGCCCGTCGTAATGTTTCCACATTCTTGTGGTGTCAGTGTAGAGTTTCATAAGCCTGTCCTGCCCCTCCCCCTTCCCTATTTCAAGACGTTGCCAGTGCATAGGGTTTTGCAAAGGCTCACAGAGTCTGCCAGGCAGCAAGAGTCTGGAAGATTTGAGCGGAGTGCTTATGGAATTGCTGAGTGCGATGAATTCCTCTTGAACAAACTCCAAACAAAATCCATCTAAAGTTTTCTTTTCTTTCTTTATATTTTTATTTTGTTCTTTTTGGTTTTTCAACTTTCGCTTCTCTTGTCTCCTATCCCCTCACTTAAAAAAGATCCACTGTAATCTGTTTTTTGTGTACTGTAACATTCCTTTGGTGAGATTCATATGTGGAATTTTAAAGTGAAACAAAAATGATTCTTGTAGCAAACTTGTGTCTGATTTGAAAGATTGAGGTTGTTGGAGTAAATATGTGTATGAATGTGTATGGTGATTTAGAAACATTTTTTTCGCTGTTTGCAAAATTGTGGATGTTGAATTCTGAAAACCCAGCATGCATGGGCAGGTTGGTTCTTTTGACAGAGCCATGGACCCGAGATCTAATCCCTCGAGTTCAATCCAAGCCCACAGTATTACAAACTGGTGTGTTCTCTGTCCATCTTAACTTGTTGACTCACACACCCTGACCATCCTGTATTGTCAACCATCCTATCAAAGCAAAAACGTAACCATCCACCAGCTAAGCTAAGCTGGTGGATAGGGCGAGGGAGTCAAAGGGTCAAGATTTTTGCAGATGTTGGACAGAGTGTGGGAGTCAAAGAGTTAATGTTTCTCTCATTCTGGTGATGTCACCTTGGCATTTTGTGGGTCCCTCTCCTCCCTCCTCCCCGGTTCAAGACCTTGCTAGCATGTAAGCTTTTTGCACAGGCTTAAGGGGTCAGTCAGATGATTGCTGGCATATTTGGATAGATCGCATACAGAATTGTCGGAGTGCAGTGAATCTCTCTTGAACAATGTTTAAACTCCAACACATGTGCTCACACACACATGCGCTTGCAAACACACACGCACACACACACACACATACCACACACACACATACACACACACACACACAATACACACCAGCCACACACAGACAAACATGTTACAGTAAACAACCAAAAACTTGAACCATTTCAATCAGCTCCACACATGTATATATTTTTAAGTCATACATTTATCAGAGTATTACGAACATTTACACATAATACATATAAATAATGATCAAATCAGCCTAAAACTTCATAAAACATTTCTGATATGATATAATCTTGAACGAAAGATCATTCCCATTTTTTTTATTTATGTTTTTCTATGTTGTGTGTCTTCTTTTATTTGGCATCTACATGGTTAGGCCTCATCTGGCAGAGAATGCGGCCATCTTTTCCAGTTCCTGCTATCTTGGGGTCAGAGCAGTTGTAGTTTTCCTTTGTGTTCTTGGTGAATAACCAGTCCCAGTCCCCCCTGTGGAGATGCCGGGGCTCTTTCAATATAAATAATGTCCCACCTTCTGGAAAATCTGTGCTAGAAATTTCCTCTTTTCTGTCATTCTCTTTGTTTCTCCCTTATTCCTTTGCTTTCTGTCATTTCTTCCTATCATTGTCTGCCTTGCTGTCCATTCACCTGTAAGTGTTCGATAAAGTCTTACGTACTTAGGATTGATAATTGGATATATGTTTTAAGTGCATTTTTGGCTCTAGGGAAGTGAGATGTGTGGAAGCAATATTGGGTGATTTGGGCCTTTTTTTGTATATGTTTTGGTGTTCTAATATGTTTAAATTTGTATTCAGGTATATTTTTTAAATCCCATGTGTGATGACTTGTACGGAGTGGTCAACGCCAGGGGCATCTCCTTGGATTATGTGCGCGAATGCAATGATATACGTGTACTTAATTTTCTTTTCCTTTTTTTTTTTTCCTGTTGAAGTATTGTGTATGTTTCGAAACGATTATAGCCCTGATATGGCTGTATGAAGTTAGCTGGGCTTTAAACGAAAAATAACAAGCAGTCCCAGAGTGAACGATAATGGTTTTTATCAGGATAGGTGGAGTGGCACTTAGCAAGGCCATATGAAAAAATACCCCATGTCTCCATGTCCTGTTGATGGAGATATCAGGCTTATAAAGACTTCCTAAATCCTGAGTCCCTTGCACTCAGGGTAGGTCTGTTAGCCATGACACAAGGGAAGGGTATCTGCTACAGAAAACTGTGAGGGTCAAACTAAAGTCGCAGGTACCAGGCCTGCAGGTACCTTCTAACCATGGTAATATGCAAGATTGTTATTTCTGTTTAAAGCCCAGCCGACTGCATAGAGTCCTATCAGGACTACAACTGTTTCAAAATTTATACATAACTTCAACAGGAAAAAAGAAAAGAACATTAAAGTGCACACATCAATGCATTAGTGCACATAATCTTAAGGAGATGCCCCTGGCGTTGACCACTATGTCAAATTTATTGCACATGGGGATTTAAAAATAAACAAGCCTGAATACAAATTTAAGCATAAATAAAGACACTAAAACATGTATAAAAAAACGGGCCTAAATTACCTAAAATTGCTTTCACATATCTCATTTCCCCAGAGACAAAAATGCACTTAACACCCAATTATCAATTCCAAGAGAAAGTACTAATACATTATCGAACACATACAGGTGAATGGACTACACGGCAGAAAATGGTAGGAAGAAATGACAGAGAGCAAATATACAAGGCAGAAACAAAGAGAGTGACAGAAAAGAGGAAATTTCTAGCACAGAATGTCCAGAGGGTGGGGATACTATTTATACTGAAATAGCCCCCGGCATCCTCAGGGAGGGATATATGGGAGATAACACCAGCATTCACATGGTCATCTCATCAGATGACAAAGGCACTTGCCCAGGGAGGTCCCTTCAGGATGGAGCAGTGTCAGGTCCTATGCTTCAGGGTCCACCCCCGCTACTGGAGTCCTCATGGCCGCTTAGTTTCAACATTAGCATAGTTTTTAAACAACAGCTTAACGCTAAGCAGAGGTCAGATTTATTTACAATTTTCTGAATGCAGCATTTGTTTCAAATAAAAACAAAAACTGTTGCTTCTAATAAAAGCTAGACATTTCTGAGCAACTTCTCAGCTGTGACTGACTGAACCATTATGCCATTTATCAGTAACAGATGTGTTAAAAATCAAAATAAAAGTCAAAATGAGTATTTCTTTCATCAATGAAATGTTGGAACTATTACAGGGTTAGATAATTACTAATTTTCAGCCCGTCAATGAACACAACAATATCAATGAACACAACATCTAGTTGGTGTCCCTAGCTGTATAAAAATTATGGGCAATGAGATAGCTAGAGATGTTAGAAAAATGAGTCATTATATCAATATACAAGCAAAACAGTGTCCCATTAGCTAAGATCTACAGGCAGTGAGTTGGCAGGAAAACTTTGTGCAGGAAAGCAGCGCACTGTCACTGCATTATTTCTGCCAATCTGGAACAGGGTCAGTTTCACAGTTCAAGACAACTGACAAGAGAATGCAGACACATTTTTATGAGATCTTTTGGGTCAGGTTTGGACATAAGCATTTAGAAAAGAAGAAGTCTTGCCAAACCAATGATTTTTCATCACAAACATGCACACAGTTTTCAACATGAGCATCATGCACACTTTTGACAAGTGTAAGCTATAATGTGTGGATGATTCCATATGAACTGTATCTGATCTTTTCTCACAATAAATTGATTTTTGGTGATATCAAGTTGCTGTATCATAGGAAAGGGCGTAAATTTTCCTTTCCAATGACAGATACATGAATAATTCAGAATAAATAATTGTAGAGTTGTGGTCAAATAAAATGTTACATGATTGTGATCCTTCTTTTGAAGACACAGAAGAGAAAAGTTTGAGAATATTCACTGCCAGATTTTCTTTAGCAGCCACAAGAATGCTCTCTGGTGAAGTCTGGGTTGAATTGCCGCGTACATGTACAGAGTATGGAAGTTCATCATATGCTTCAAAACAACATATGGAATGTTGGGGTTCTGTATGGGATTGGGCTGAGGCTGCAATATGAAAAATGCTAATTGCAACTAATTTCAAAAAAGCATCATGGATTATAACCATATTTATTTAATAGTTATTTTTTAAGAGTTCCTGTGTGAAACTTACTACAGACTAAAAGCCCAAAGAACAAGTCTCACTAAAATTTCAGTTTCATCAGTGCGGACCCTCACCTGCTCTCTCAGCTTGTATCCTGGTTCACTTGAGAGCGACTTAACCCCCCGTTTCTCAGAACGGATCACATATTTTTATCTGAGCATGAAGTGATGAATAAGAAAAAAAAACATCATTCGAGATCAGGCTTACAAAACAACAGTCACAGAAAAAGCTGGGATTTGTTTGAAGAATAGAAAAACCAAAACACAATCACATGCATACTATGCACAAAAACAGCTGTGCTTGTCCAAATGTGACCAACACACAGAGAAACAGATCTTGGAGCATATCACAGTTCTAGTGGCCACACTACAGCACAAACCTGGATTACATATCAAGCCTGTCTCTCTCATTTTACACAATATGTCTGTCTCTCTCATTTCACATATTACTTCCATTCTCTTGTTCACACACTATGTCCGCCTCTCTTGTTTCACACACTATGTCCGTCTCTCTTGTTTCACACACTATGTCCGTCTCTCTTGTTTCACACACTATGTCCGTCTCTTTTGTTTCACACACTATTCCGTCTCTCTCGTTTCACACATTATGTCTGTCTCTCTCGTTTCACACATTATGTCTGTCTCTCTCGTTTCACACATTATGTTCATCTCTCTCCTTCCACACATTAAACCCATCTCTTTTGTTTCCCTTACTATGACTGTCTCTCAAATTTCACACATTACATTTGTCTCTCTTGTTTCGCACGCTATGTCCGTCTAATTTCACCAATTACATCTTTCTCTCTCGCACTATGCCCATCTCTCTCATTTCACATATTAGGTCTGTCTCTCTCATTTAACACATTACGCCAATCTCTCTCGTTTCACACATTACGTCCATCTCTCTCATTTCACACATTATGTCCATCTCTCTTGTTTCACGCGTTATGTCCACCCTCTCTTTTTATGCATTACATCTGTTCTCTCATTTCACACATTACGCCCATCTCTCTCGTTTCACACATTACGCCCATTTCTTTCATTTCATATATTACATCCGTCTTCCTCATTTCACACATTACGCCCATCTCTCTCATTTCACACATTACGCCCATTTCTCTTATTTCACACATTACAGCTCATCTCTCTCATTTCACACATTACGTCCATCTCGCTCGTTCCTGTTCTCCACCAGCTGGTAGGCAGGTTTGTAGGACACGATGCCGTTACTGTCTATGTACTGCAGGCTGGGGTTGGGGTGGGGTGTTGTTCATGCTGCCTAGCGATGTGTACCTGACAATAATAACAGACACCACAGATACCCTGTTATAGTTAACTTCTGCAGTGAACTATTTGGGTGGGAGGGGGGGGGGGGCGCGGAGAAAGAGACACAGAGAGAGTGTGTGTGAGTGTATGTCTGTGTGTGAGTGCGAGTGTGTGTGTGCGTGGTGTTGTGAGAGAGAGAGAGAGAGAGCGTGTGGTGTGTGTGTGTGTGTGTGTGTGTGTGTGGTGTGTGTTGTGTGTGCGTGTGTGTGTGTTTATGCCGTGTAAAAACTGTAAGTGCTTACAAACATCACCCGACAATGAATCATTGGCATGCACAGGACTTACCACAACAGTCATCAATCCTACAAAAGATGGGCAAAGGAATAAAACAGTTTAGCAAAAAGCAAGTTAGATGATTAACCCTTTAACTCTTGTACCTTATCCACCATCTGCAAAAACGTAACCCTTTGACTCCCTCATCCTATCCACCAGCTTCCTGCAGAATGCTATGGACAGGGTGCAGGAGTCAAACGGTTAAATGTTTGCTTTGCTAGCACAGTTGACAATGCAGGATGCTGGTGGACTGGGTGCTGGAGTCAAAGGGTTAAATGTTTGCTTTGCTAGCAAAGTTGACAATGCAGGATGCTGGAGGACAGGGTGCAGGATTCTTTGGCTTCAACTGCTCCTACCCACAGTTAAGCATGACATGGGCTCTTTGAAAAAACTGGGACACAGTCGTGTCTCATCCACTTCACCAGTTAATCATTCAGGATGCTGCTAAAATCTTCTGACCAACACTGCGAGTGTCTGTATCTCTCGGGCCTGGTTGATGCCAGGATATATCATGAAAGTCAACACAGAATACAGCCTTCAGATAAAAAATCTCTATCCTTTACCCACCAGGTAAAAAAAAAGCTCCATCTTTTATCCACCAGGTAAAAAAAAAATCTCCATCTTTTATCCACCAGATAAAAAAATCTCCATCTTTTATCCACCAGGTAAAAACAAAATCTCCATCTTTTATCCACCAGGTAAAAAAAAAATCTCCATCTTTTATCCACCAGATAAAAAATCTCTATCCTTTACCCACCAGGTAAAAAAAAAAAGCTCCATCCTTTACCCATTAACTAAAAAAAAATCTCCACCCTTTACCCACCAGATGATACCCAAGCAGGTTCAAACCCAGACTTTCCAACTGAAAGTCCAGTGTCTTCACCACCCAAACAATTGCCTCCATCAATTCAGTGCTATTACATACAATGTATAACACACATACACACACACACTCTTACACACATGCCCACAGATACACAATTAACACACAGACACACACACACACATACACACGCTCACAGATATATATGCAACAGACACACACACACATACCCACAGATACACAACACACACAGACACACACAGACACATACACACGCTCACAGATATATATGCAACAGACACACACAAACACATACCCACAGATACACAATTAACACACACAGACACACACACATACACATGCTCACAGATATATATGCAACAGACACACACAAACACATACCCACAGACATGCATGCAACACACAAATACACACATACCCTCTGATACACATGCAACACACACACACACACCCACAAACACATACGCAACGCACACACACACACACAACACACATGCCTACCGACACATTTGCAACATACATACTTGCCTACAGACAATGGAACACAAACACACATGCAACACACACACACACACAAGCCCACAGATACACATACAACACACACACACACACACACACACACACACACACACACACACACACACACACACAAGCCCACAGATACACATACAACGCACACACACACACACACACACACACACACAAGCCCACAGATACACATACAACACACACACACATAAGCCCACAGATACACACACAACACACACACACATGCCCACAGACAAACATGTAACACACACACATACAACACACACACACACACACACACACACATACACACACACCCACACAACACACACACACACATACACACACACACACACACACAACGCACACACACACATAATTAAAAAAAAAAAAAAGCAAGAAACCAACCCCTGATCATAAAGACTACAGTATGGAAGGCACAAAGTCCGCAGAAACTTCCACACTGTCTCCATACTTCCAGTCAGAATGGGGTTCACATCGCATGAACTGCGGCCAGTCAGGGTCCGTCATTGAGAAAGATTCCAGGTGATCTGAAATTGAGCATACAATACAATACAATACAATACAATACAATACAATACAATGTAATGCAATGCAATATAATGCAATACAATACAATACAATACAACGCAATGCAATCCAATACAATACAACACAATATGATACAATGCAATACAACACAGATACAATGCAATACAATGCAATACAACACAATATGATACAATACAATACAACACAACATGATATAATGCAATACAATACAATGCAATACAATACAATATGATACAATACAATACAACACAACATGATATAATGCAATACAATACAATGCAATACAACACAATATGATACAATGCAATACTATGAAATATAACACAATACAACACAACAAAACACAATGTAGTACACTGATGTGATGCGACGCCATGCCACTCAGCGTGATGCGATACATCATATGCTATTCTATGCTATTGCTATGCTATGCTGTGACATGACAGAGACAAAAGAAGACAACCTATTTAACTTAGCTCACTTGTATTGTAGTCTACTATATTGTATAGTACTGTATTGTTTTACATTCTGAACCCTTTCACTCCCACAGCCTGTCCATAAGCTGCAAAAAGTTAACTCTTTCACTTCCTCACCCTATCTACCAGCTTCCTGCAGGAAGCTGGTGGACAGGGTGAGGGAGTGGAAGAGTTCACTTTTCACTTTGCTATCATGGCTGACAGCGCAGGGTGCAGGAGTCAAAGGGTTAAATAACTACTGCTGATTCAACAGGATTTTTTGTTGTTGCAAACATTACTTTTTCCAAACTGTGAAATGTTACATAAAAACCATCCAAACAAATGTGGACAAAATAAAGAAAAAAAAAAACCCACATGCTGAGAACATATAACATTAGTATTATTACACTGTTTTATGTATGAAGCAGAAAAACACAAAAATAGAATTAGTACGGGTATGTAACAAAACAAGACCAGTGGAAAGTTTTGGCCATGTAACCTTTGTGAAGCGTATACAACGACAACAAAGAGTAAATTCACAACACTCAGTGCACACACACACACACAAACACAAAAGACACGCACACAACACACACATAAAAGACACACAAAAGACAAACACACACCACACACACACAGAACACACACAAACACACACACACACACACACACACACACACACACACAAAAGACAGACACACCACACACACACACAAACAGCAAACAACTTCCGAAATGTGGTGTTCAGTGGAGAAAATGGCAGATGTACATCATGGACCCATCCAACCGTAAACAACACTGACCTGAATAGGGGTCGTTGTTCTGGTTCCCATGAGAACGGCCTTGATGTCAGGGTGTCCGTCTTTCAAAGAGGCCAGGTTCTCCTTGATGCGGCCTTCATAGCGGATCAGCTTCAGGTGATACCTTGACAACATGCATGACCACACTGATACAAAATAATTAAAATAACTACAAATGAACAAAACAATGAAATACACTACTTGAGAAAACTTTGATAAACATCACACATGACAACACACACAACACCACACACAAAAACACAACAACTTCAAAACCCATGCATTCCACACATTTAATCAAGTTAACCCTTTGACTCCCGCACCCTGTTTACTAGCATTCTGCATTGTTGACCATGCTAGCAAAACACAAACTTAACCCTTTTGATTCCCTCACCCTATCCACAAGCTTCTTGCAGGAAGCTGATGGATAGTGTGAGGGAATCGAAGGGTTAAGTTTTTGCTGTTGGTGAATAGGGTGTGGGAGTCAAAGGGTTAATTCCTTCAAACATTTCACTAACTTATCATCTATTTGTTATTATCATCATCATCATCATCATCATCATCATCATCATCATCATCATTTGAATATTTCTTTTATTAAAAATCGTTCTAGTATTATGCTATTCTTCAATCTCATCTGAACTCAACAAACATTACACATAATCAGACGTTTTTAGTGGGCCACAGAGAACACACATATAAAGCATACAAACACAAAAGTAATGGGAAAACAAAGAAAGAAAAATAAAAACAGATTTTAACGAAAATGTCTATCAGTTTAAAAAGAGGTATTCAACGTAACATACCTGTTGCAGGCCTGTTGTACAAAGAGCTCCACTTCCGGGAAAGGCAGACGACTGCGGATATACAACGCCTGCAGTTTTTCTTGAGGGAATTTTCTGCAACATGCTATAAATGTTCAATGTGACCCATTTTCACAAAATCATCTATCGTTGCATTTTTTTTTTTTTTTTGTATACATTTTTAGCTTTATTTACTAGAAAGTACAGACTACAGTCATAATGATACCAGTGTTATTAATTTACTGTAAAAACTGATGGAGATATGAAGTGTTGCCTTCTGCTATGAAGGAGCTGTGTTTGTCATGGAAAAACTGATGACCATTCAAGATGTTATGGCCGCGGATTACTTATTACTGAAAAAAAAAAGAAAGAAAGAAAACAGAGGGGGGCATCTTTTTTCACAGGTGGAAAAACCTGACAGTGAATGGTAGTTGTAACTCAAATACTGTGCACATGCACACATGCCCATAACTGAAAGTATGGCTAGCTATAGCACATCAAAATGTGTGAGACAAATGAAGATGATGGACAGTAACCCTCACCATGGAAAAAATAAAAAGTCAATGCCACCAGAACTTCAGGAAAGAACAGAGCTAAATGTGATCATGCTTACAATAAGGACAGAAAGGGGGACAACTTTAGTTTGTGTACAATCTGTAAGTGCAAATTTTCCTTCAGTCATGGCGGCCTGATGATTTGTCATTATCACATTGGTCATTGATAACAAACAAACAAACACACAAACAAACAAACAAACAAACAAACAGTGATTAGCATGACCGGCTGCTGACAGGAAGGTTGTGGGTTCAAATCCCCATCAGCCCTATCAAAATCACTGTGGGATTTTACGGCTCCAATCCGCTCTTATCAAGTATAGAGCGAGCTATGGGCTCACTGGAAGTACTGAAACACAGTCTTATGTTCATCCATTTCATAGAATGCATTACTGAAGATGTTGCTCAAATATCCTGACCAGCATCGCAGGTATCTGTATCTCTCAGGCCTGGTTGATGCCAGGATACACTGTAATAGTGAGCGTAGAGTAGAGCCGTGCTACACAGTCTCAATCCTAGAACCTTGAAGCATCATGATAATCATTCTCGTTGACATCATCATCACAATGTTATGAAAATTGTCCTGGCTTCTGTGGCCATTAAGGTAGCATAGAAAATGAGACAATGAACAAAAAAAGGTGATAACAAAAGAAACTGCCCAAGTGCAGTAATCCTAAAAACAACAACAATAACAAAACTCACTTTTGTACCACGGCATGGAAGAGATGTAACAGCACTGTACAGTCCTTACCGCCATTGAAACCAATGCAGATTTCTTTTAAACTGTTGAATAAATAATGAAAAAAACTAAAATCACACTGCACAACTGAATCCATAATGATAAATCATCTGTATACATATTTGCATAGAAACATACACACATACATAACTATACCCACATGCAGGCACATAAAGACACAAATGCATATACACACACACACACACACCACACACACACACACACACACACACATACACACACACACACACACACACACACTAACACATGTTAAACTTGAAATTTTCCCCTTCTCTGTCCATCAACATTTCTGCTAACTTCTCATCTCCCTATTCTCTTAACCCTTTGACTCCTGCACCCTATCCACCAACTGCAGAAACTTAACTTCTCATTCTCCTTATTCTTACTTTTCACCCTCTCTTTCTAGCCTCTCGTTCTCCTAATTGCTTGTTCTCCCTGTTCCTAAGTTCCCCCACTCTCTCTGTTCTCTTAACTCTCTCTACTGTCCTGCCTTCTCACTATATCTAATCTCCGAACTTCTCGCTCTCTTTATCTCTCTCTTTATTCTCCTAATTTCTCACTTTCTCTATTCTCCTACATTTTCACCCTTTTCTCCAAATATTTTAATTTTCTAGTCTCCTGACTTCTCAGCCTCTATGTTCTTGGACTTCTTGCTTGCTTTTTCTCCTAACTTCTCACTCTCTCTATTCTCCTACCTTTTCACTCTTTTCTCCAAACTTTTCATTTTCTCTAGTCTCCATATTTCTCACTCTCTATATTCTCCTGACTTCTCACTCATATTTTTCTCCTAACTACTCACTCTCTCTATTCTCCTACCTTTTCACTCTTTTCTCCAAACTTTTTAATTTTTCTCGTCTCCTGACTGCTCAGTCTCTATGTTCTCCAGGCTTCTCACTTGCTTTTTCTCCTAACTTCTCACTCTCTCTATTCTCCTAACTTTTCACCATTTTCTCCACACTTTTCAATTTCTCTAGCTCCCTGACTTTTCAGTCTCTACATTCTCCTGATTTCTCACTCACTTTTTTCACCACACTTCTCACTCGCCTTTTTCTCCTAACTTCTTTAACTTCTCACTCGCCTTTTTCTCCTAATTTCTCACTCTCGCTATTCTTCAAACTTCTCACACTTTTCTCCAAACTTCTTCATTTTCTCTAGTCTCCTGACTTCTCAGTCTCTATGTTCTCCGGGCTTCCTAGTCTCCCACCTGTATCTGTCCAGAGCTTCTTCAATAACGGACACAGCCTGCCGCACACTGTTGTGGAACACGTCATCAGGGGCAGCTTTCACTATCTCATACACATGCTGCGCTGCTGTGCCCATGGGATCTTTCTCGTAAGCTACCACAGAACCTGAAGCACACAAAGCATTACACCAAGTTATTTACATGATGATGGGTGTGGAGGTGAAGTGGTTAAGTCTTCAGAATTTCAATCTGAAGGTCTAGGGTTCGATCCTACCTTGGTACCTCTCACCTTGTGGTTAAAGGTGGAGATTTTTCCTTCATATGTACATGCACACAGATTACCAGATATGTACGTTTTAAAATCCTTTATGTCATTTTTTACAAAAACATCAAATATCGTAAAGTGGCTTTGTCGATTGTATGTGTATGTCTGGTGTGCGAGTGCACTTTGATTTGAATTGTCAAGACTTGGCGCTGTATAAATATTGTAATTATTAATATTATTATTATTATTACTATTATTATTATTATTATTATGTCTGTGTCCAGTGTCTTATGGAAACATAAAAACACCTAACATGTACGCCCACCAAAGGGAGATAATGCAGGCTACGTAGCAATGTAACGCTAGTACAGTGTGGGTGAAACAACATACATACAAACATACAAGAAAAATCGGAACATTCAAAAACATTTTTTTCTTAATTTACAGTCTAACTTTTCAGTCAGTCTCAATTTTGTCTGTCTGTCTCCCTCTTTTTTTTTCTCTTTTAGATCAGTGTGTACTATGTCTGTGTGTATGTGCACACAATTCATCATCATGACTATCATGTCTCTATCAAACTTTAAATGGAACCATACAAGCAGTTTCTACACCTCTCTTTTGAGTGAGTGCCTGCGAAAGAATCCTTTTCTTCTTCTTCTCCTTTTTTTTTTTTTTATTAATTTAAAAAAAAAGAGATGGCTGACATAATCATTTATAAATTTTCAGCACTTTGGCAATAATACTGTGAATTGAGTAAGTGTTATCACTAAATTTCTACCTGTTCTGGATTCAATGATAGTCTGTTTACTCTTCTTCAAAATCCTACATCATTTTTTTTTCTGTTTTCACTGGTTCATAAACAAATGACAGTCATTTCTCTAGTTTAGGCAGGTTTTCTTTCCTAATCCTCTTTAAATGATCTTTTCACATTGTAATGAGCAAAACCATAAACATACAAAGAAAAAAATGTTACAGGCTGTTCCCCCAAGGATATGACTATTTCATGTGGTCATATGATACAAACATACTGTTCTAGCAGCCACCAGACACTTAACACCTCAGAGAGTGCATTCCACTTAACCCTTCAACTCCTGCACCCTGTCCACCAGCATTCTGCATTGTCAACCACACTGGCAAAGCAAAAACTTAACCCTTTAACTCCCTCACCCTGTCCACCAGTTTCCTGCAGGAGTCAAAGCGCCAAGTTTTTGCAGTCAGTGAATAGGATGCAGAAGTCAAAGGGTTAAGACTTTGCAGTTGGCAGATGGGGTATGGGAGTCAAAGGGTTAACTCCCTGGTCCCATCTGCCAGCATCCTGCATTGTCAGCCATGACAAGCAGGAAGCAGGTGGATAGGGTGAGGGAGTGAAAGGTTAAGTTTTTGCAGCAGTCAAACAGGGTGAAGACAGAAGAGAGTCAGAGAGGGGCACAGAAAATATTGTGACATGTACAGAAATCCATGGAGAGTTTCATGCTTACCTTCAGGCATAGACTTTTGAAGCTGACAACAGGCGTTGTTCAACTGGTCCTCATGCGTGGATTCAAAGGAGATCTTCACCTTGTAGTAGCTGATGGACAA
>JAPXFY010000019.1:62910604-62918104 GCA_030674185.1 Monoplex corrugatus
ATAACAACAATCACATTCACAATACAATGATACAGATGTGGCTATTGAAAACCATATCCCAATAAGCAAAATCAGAGAGGCAGAAGAAATCAAGGAGATTCAACCAAAACTGGAATAACAGCAAGATATTGAGCTCGTATAGAATATAATGACATTCATGGCACACATAAGTAATATATCTACTTTGCTCATCGAACAGAAGTTGCACAATTTTCTATCATTTCATCTGAATCATTCACTGACCCAAATCTAATATGCAGTTAGATTAGCTTTTTCATCATTATCATCATCATCATCATGTACCATGCAATACGGCATTGGCGATCATGACCCTCCATATGGATCTATCTTTTGTCACTGCCAGTATATCTCCTACCCCTTCTTTCCTCATCCATCCTGCAAAACTGTCTAATATTTCTCTCTAGGCCTACCTGGTACTTTTTTCCCCTGTAGCTTTCCTGCTGAGACTAGGTGCTCAAATTTCTCTTGCCTCATAAAATGTGATTAGCTTTTTTGTATTTTACTCATATCAAAGTTGTACTTACATTATTTTAATAATAATAATAATTACAATATTTATATAGCGCAAAATCTTGATAAAATCAAATCTAAGCGCTGAAACAGACACACGCACGCACGCACGCACGCACGCACGCACGCACGCACGCACGCACGCACACACACACACACACACACACACACACACACACACACACACACACACACACACACACACACACACACACACACGCATGGCTATAAATGGGGAGAAAAAATAAAAGCAATGGAAAATTATAGAGAGCATATTATATACAATTGTATATTACAATGTGATTCCCCTCTGAGTGGAGACAGACTGCAGAGGGGGTTGAGTGAGGTCAGGATTTTATGCAGAGGAGAAAAGGTGACTTTTGAGAGCGGACTTGAAGGAGACAAAAGTAGGTTGCTCATGGACTGAGAGAGGAAGTTTGTTCCAGGAGAGTGGACCAGAAACAGAGAAGGCTTGTGGACCGTAGGTATTGAGCTTAGTGCATGAAAGCGAAAAGTCAGAGGATCGGAGGCAGAGCGGAGGGTACGTGAGGGAACATAGATCTCAAGTAGGCTTGACAGGTAATTGGGGGCTGCGTTATTGAGGCTTTTGTAGCATTCCATTCATTTTCATTGCAGCCTAATGACTTAAGTGTATCATGCAAGCGTTTTCCAACATCAAAGATCAACAAACCTGTGCCATTTTAAGTTTTGCAGAATCCAGATTGTCAGGTCCAAAATAGTTTTCCAGAAGCAGCACCAGGTCTGGATGAGGTAGTGTGGGCAAACTGAATGCCTTGGCTATGCCTGTCAGATAAAACAACAACAACAACAAAACAATGTCACTATGTATGGTTTTAGCTTCACTTTGATTCAAGTTAACATATGTCAGCTTGAGATGATTTCATTCAAAACTGTTCATTTTCCCTGCTGGTAAATATGTTTTGCTGCCATCTGTAATGATGTGAAAATCATGAATATCAACAAGTATACCTTTGAAACCGTAATCCAGAATTTTGAATGACAATTCGATTTCTCTTTTAATCTTTTTCACGAGTGAGTATACCATTTCAAAATGTATGAAGTGCTTGAAAGTCAACATATTTTCATAATTAAATGATGATGACCATTATCATATCATGATAATCATCCTCATTATCATCATTATTTGCACCAGCCAGCCAGCCAGCCAGCCAGAGACAAACATGTCATGTCTTGATTCAGCATGTCTTATCATTAAATGAAAGTAACACAGTATACAGAAATACATATTTCATATTTTCATTTATCAAAGCACTGCATTCAACAGTTCAAACTGTCATTCTCCCTCTTCGTTCAGTTTCTAGTTGGTTGATTAGAGTTAATTTAGACCAGAATCCAATAACCTCCAACCAGTACAATCATCTGAAAATTAGACTGGAATCACTGGAATATGTATAATCTTGAACATGTTATGAATAAGTGAGAGGTGGGAGAGAGAGAGTGGGGAGAGAGAGAGAGAGAGAGAGGAGAGAGAGAGGGAGAGAGAGAGAAGTGTGTGTGTTGTGTGTGTGTGTGTGTGTGTGTGTGTGTGTGTGTGTGTGTGTGTGTGTGTGTGTGCATGTGCGTGTGTGTGTGTGTGTGTGTGTGTGTGTGTTTGCATGTACGTATGGAGGGGGCATGTGTGTATATGTGCACACATAAGTGTAAGACCACAGGGGAGGGAAAGGCAAAGAGAGAGAGAGAGAGAGGGAGAGAGGAAGAGAAAGAGAGAAAGAGAGAGAGAGAGAGAGAGAGAGACAACAGACAGACAGACAGACAGAGACAGTGTCAGACATTTGTAAATAAATATATGCATGTCAAACTTTAACAAATGAGAATAGCAATATTGCTATAACAATCTTCTTCTTCTTGGCATATGCTGCTACACAATCATCTGAGTCCAGGCGATGAATGCAGCCGTCTTTTCCAGCTCCTGTCTGCAGCCATGGAGTTTGGTTGTCGCAAGTAACAGGTACAGAATCAAAGAAAAAGAAAGCAATGAAGGAAGCATAAAAAACAACCAAGAGAAGGAGGCAGAGGGAGGAAGACACATTAACTAACGCAATGATGAAAATAGATTTGAACCAAAAACATTAAAAGAAATTCTAATAAAATATCATTTTAATATATACTGTATATATGTCAGCAAACGGCAAAATAACAGCAAACGGCACAACCTTGAGACAGGTTGATAAGTTCAACTACCTGGGAATGATCATTTCACCAGACGGCAGATGCACATCAGAAATAGCCAGCAGAATCGGCCAAGCCAAAACAGCATTCAAGAAGATGAAAAGCATTCTTACCAACAAATGCCTATCAGTTAACATCAGGAAGAGAGTTCTTGAATGTTATATAGAACCAATACTGTTGTACGGTTGCAAGACGTGGACAGTCAACAAGCAAAGCCAGAACAGGATTGAGGCAGCCGAGATGTGGTTTCTAAGAAGAATGTTGAGAGTTCCATGGACAGCAAAGAAAACAAACGAGACTGTCTTGATGGAGGCAGACACAAGTAGATCATTCATAAGGAAGATTAGGAAAAGACAGGCAACATTTATAGGCATTTTATGAGGAAAGGGGAATTGGAGCACCTGATCACAATGGGAAAGCTGGATGGAAGGAGAGCACCGGGTAGACCCAGGGAGAGATACTAGACAGACTTGCAGAGTGGCTGGGGACAAGGAGGGTGGAAGAGATGCTTGAGGCAACAAGTGATAGAGACAGATGGAAGTCCATACTCACCAATGCCATTCGGCAAGGCACCTGATGATGATGATGATGATATATGTCAGTTGATCAAGTGCATATAAAAGCAAAGATAAACGCAGATAAATGTAAAGGAAGTACTTACAGCATATGAGAAGAACAAAGTAAAAGAAGCAATCAAGAATAAACAAGGGGGGGGGGGGAGGGGGAGAGGGGTTGGGGGAGAGGGGAAGATGACATGTCAACTCTAATGATACGAAAATAGGCAAAGTGTAACTTATACAATAGCCAAACAAACCATAGATGCAAAAATACTATCAAATTAAATCAATAGGAAAATGAGAAAGACATTTAATATTCTGACAAAGAAAGATGATAGAGTAAATGAGCAACAGAAATGGCTGACTAAATCAGTAAATGATTTATTAGCACAGTGTATGTAGGTGTAGAAAAGGGGTTTTAATTAGAATAATTATTGACGATATTTCAGATAGATATTTGTGAAGTTTTCATTTAAGCTGTTTAGTGATGCGCATGACCTGATGTTGGTAAGTAATATATTCCAGAGATATGTACCAGAAAAGGAGGTGCTCGATTTGAATATGTCTAACCTTGGTCTTGGAAGATAAAAGACCATGTCTTCAATTTATGAAAGGCATTTGGTTTGGGATAAATAACTTTGTTAGAGAGTTTCAGGCAGATATGTGCATAATTTCGTACATTTGTGTGCATTTGAGTGATAATATTCTTGCTTCTTAAAATTTTTGGTCTGTGGTTTAGCAAGCTGTAGTTATGAGAAATTTCCTTGCAAGTAATGAATTTTCTTCAACAGAGCTTCACTACAACCATCTCATGTCATTGATGCATAGTCAAAATGTGGACAGTGTAAAACAGCTTTTTTTGCTTCGGTGTTAGTTTTGGTGTTGGTAAGATATGAGAGCTTGCTAAAAGGAAATAGATTGTTACGGACATTTAATCAATGTGGACTTCTCATGAAAGTGAGAGTGAGAATACTAGAGAGAGAGAGAGAGAGAGAGAGAGAGAGAGAGAGAGAGAGAGAGAGAGGAGAGAGAGAGAGAGAGGAGAGAGAGAGAGGAGAGAGAGAGAGAGAGAGAGAGAGAGAGAGGAGAGAGCAAGTGAGAGCGACAGACAGACAGACAGACAGACAGACAGTCAGACACACAGAGAGTGGAAACGAAGCAGGCAGACACTCACACATCAGAGTTTAATGGAGCAGAGAGAGGCAGGCAGACAGACATACTAAGTACTACAGACAGTGGGGAATATTGACAACCTTCAAAAGTAATGTCGTCGTGTGTAGGCCCAACACCTCCTGAAGTGATGACATGGGTAAATTTCTGTGAAAAGTCCAGAACTTCTCTAGATATCTCTGCCAAATCATCTCCAATGACTGAAATCTGAAAATAAAGTCAGCAATTTGGTAGATCAATCCATCCATCAATCACAGAATGAATTAACCAAATGACCAAACAACCAACAACTGGTCGAATAAATAAAGGAACAACCATATTAATAAACAAACAAGCAAGCAAATGGACAGACCGGAACAATCTTATTAACAAACAAACAAACAAATCTTACTAACGAACAAACAAACAAACAAACAAACAAGCAAACAGACTGAGCACTGGGGTTCACCTCATACGGACCTCATCTCACCTCTCTCCCTCGCCGGGATCAGCGGTAGAAACTAGCTTGGCATCACAAGTCTTCTCCAGGTCACACAACTGAGACATCTGTGGGCAACCTCCTGGATCCCCAGACCACAGACATCAGTGATATTACTGAAAGGTGTGCGGCCATCCCTTTTTTTCTCCTCGTCTCAACTTTCCCTGCAGGACCGTTGATATCAAATCTGTTTTGGTGTTTCTGATCACGTGGCCTACGTATTTCTGCTTTCTTTTGTTGATCTCTGTCAGCAGTTGGTGCTTGACATTCAGTTCCTTTAACACACTGTCATTTGCTCTTCTGTCTGTCCGTTTGACTTTGACTGAGAACGCTGGGATAGCAGGTTTAAAACCCTATCAGAGGCTGTCCAACATACTTTTGTTTGAGCAACTCATGTCAGTGGGGGTATGTTCCTGATTCTGTTCAGTGAAGGACAGGAAATATGCACCATAATACTGACCCTTAGAAAAACAAGTATCTTACACATCACCTCCCTATAACCTCAGATTTTTAATTTTTTTTCTATTTTTTTATCATTTTTTTTTAGGATCATCGCACTCAGGGAGGTTACTTTTGTGCTCACTTTTTTTTTCCTGTCCCATTTTCTACACTACCTAAACAGCCACACAAAAGCTGGCACAGTTTTCACAATGCATGATGATGATGTCGATGAGGATAATACTCATGATGCTATGGAGTTCCATCTAGCATTGAGACTGTGTGACAGGGCTATACTCAACGCTTACTATCATAATACATTCTGGCGTAACCAGGCCCGAGAGATACAGACACATGTGGTGTTGGTCAAAGATTTAAGCAACACTCTCAATGATGCATTCATGAAGTGGATGAGACTTGACTATGTGGACCCAGCCTTTCCAATGAGCCCACAGCACACCCAACTCTGCACAGGAGCCGGTTAGAGCTGAAAAATCCCACAACAACTTTTGAAGGGATTGATGGGGATTCAAACCCACAACCTTCCAATCAGTGGTCCCTTGCCCTAACTGCTATACCATGGTGACTGGTATAACCTCAGGTTATCTGACAGCAAACCTTTACCAAAATAATGATACTAATAATACACTTCTACTGATAGTGAACCTAACAGTGCTCTAGGCACTCACAACTCTACAATACAAAAATATATGAAATATACTTTTGTATAACATACAATCACTTATTTTACCCATCAACATCATGCACACAGTCAAAATAACATCCACATACAAGACACTATAAGAAGGCACAAAAACAGGATGGGACAGGGTCAGTTTAGCAAAGTTAATTCAAACAGAAGGATTCATGGAAAAGACGGACTTCAAGGTTGGCCTTAAAGAGGAAAGATTAGGCAAACTTCTCAGACAAACGGACAGATCATTCCACAAAAAACGTCCAAAATGGGCAAAAGATCGGAGAGCACCGAGGGATTATGAACACCTGAGTATCAGAAGAAGAGGAAAAAGCACAGAAAAGAAGAAGAGGAAAGAGCTCAGAAAAGAAGAAGAGCAAAGAGCACAGAGGAAAGAGCACAGAAAAGAAGAAGAGGAAAGAGCCAGAGCAAAGAGCACAGAAAAAAGAAGAGAAGAGCACAGAGAAAGAGCACAGAAAAGAAGAAGAGAAAGAGCACAGAAAAGAAGAAGAGCAAAGAGCACAGAAAAGAGAAGAGGAAAGAGCACAGAAAAGAAGAGAGCAAAGAGCACAGAAAAGAAGAAGAGGAAAGAGCACAGAAAAGAAGAAGAGCAAAGGCACAAAAGAAGAAGAGAAAGAGCACAGAAAGAGAAGAGGAAAGAGCCAGAAAGAAGAGAGGAAGAGCACAGAGCAAAGAGCACAGAAAAGAGAAGAGGAAAGAGCAAGAAAAGAGAAGAGGAAAGAGCACAGAAAAGAGAAGAGGAAAGAGCACAGAAAGAAGAGAGGAAAGAGCACAGAAAAGAAGAAGAGCAAAGAGCACAGAAAGAAGAAGAGAAAGAGCACAGAAAAGAAGAGAAGAGCACAGAAAAGAAGAAGAGCAAGAGCACAGAAAAGAAGAGAGAAGAGCACAGAAAGAGAGAGAAAGAGCCAGAAAGAAGAAGAGGAAGAGCACAGAAAGAGAAGAGGAAAGAGCACAGAAAGAAGAAGAGAAAGAGCACAGAAAAGAAGAAGAGGAAAGAGCACAGAAAAGAAGAAGAGGAAAGAGCACAGAAAAAAGAAAGCACAGAGGAAAGAGCACAGAAAGAAAGGCACAGAGAAAGGCACAGAAAGAAGAAGAGGAAAGAGCACAGAGGAAGAGCACAGAAAGAAGAGAGGAAAGAGCACAGAAAAGAGACAGAAAAGAGCACAGAGGAAAGAGCCAGAAAGAAGAAGAGGAAAGAGCACAAGAAGGAAAGAGCACAGAAAGGAAAGCACAGAGGAAAGAGCACAGAAAAGAGAAGAGGAAAGAGCACAGAAAGAAGAAGAGAAAGAGCACAGAGGAAAGAGCACAGAAAAGAGAAGAGGAAAGAGCACAGAAGAAGAAGAAATGAACACACAGAGGAAAGAGCACAGAAAAGAAGAAGAGGAAAGAGCTCAGAAAAG
>JAPXFY010000019.1:62920604-62923104 GCA_030674185.1 Monoplex corrugatus
GGTGTAGATGGTGTTCAGTTCAGTGGCTTTATTATCCTACAGAGATGAACAGATAACAGAGACAACAGCTGTGTCAGTAACATTTGACTGTATACTGACGGTGTTTGATATAGGCCTACTCGCATCAAACATCACATGGCTGGTCTCAGGCATTTGCATAGAGGGTGAGACCATTTGGTTCAGAGAATTGTATGTATTACGTACATGGAGGAAGAATGATAAGCAACATTCGTTACGCAGATGACATCGTGCTATATGCAGAAAATGAAAAGACTTACAAAACCTTGTGAATATATTAGAATTAGAAAGCAAAAATAAAGGGCTGGAGCTAAACAGCAAGAAGACTAAAAGTCATGGTAATCAGTAAAGAACAAGAAATCCCTCATGCAAACTAACAGCAAAGGGCACAACTTTGAGACAGGTTGATAAGTTTGAATATCTGGGAACGGTCATCTCACCAGACGGTAGATGCACATCAGAAATAGCCAGCAAAATCGGCCGAGCCAAAACAGCATTCAAGAAGATGAAAAGTGTTTTTACCAATCAATGCCTATCAATTAACGCCAGGAATAGAGTTCTCCAATGTTTTATAGAACCGATACTGTTGTACGGTTGTGAGGCATGGACAGTCAACACACAAAGAAACAAATTTGAGGCAACTGAGATGTGGTTTCCAAGAAAAGTGTTGAGAGTTCCATGGACAGAAAAGGAAACAAACGAAACAGTCTTGAAGGAGAGAAACAAGCGAAACAGTCTTGAAGGAGACAGACACAAGAAGATCGTCAATAAAGAAGATATGAAAAAGACAAGCAACATTTATAGAGTATTTTATGAGGAAAGGGGAATTAGAACGCCTGGTGACAACAGGAAAGCTGGAGGGAAAGAGAGCACCAGGTAGACCCAGGAAGAAAATATTGGATGGACTTGCAGGGTGGCTGAAGACAGAGAAGGTGGGAGATGTACTTGCAGCGACAGGGGATAGATTCGTGTGGAGGGCCATGATCGCCAATGCCATGCGGCAGGGCACATGATGATGATGATGATGATGCCAACGTACACGCTAAATGACTCAGTGAAGGAGGATGCTGAAGTTGCAGTTCTGCTGGTGTGTATAAAGAGTGTGGGATTACTGCAGCCATGTCTTGTACAGTGTCCAGTATGGTGGTGGCTAGGCAAGACTGACTGTTGGACCTCACAGCATCCATTGACATATCATTTGTTTTTAGTTTCAGTTTCAGTTTCTCAAGACAGGTGCCATGTGCTGGAGATCTAGAATGACCAAGGCAGAAGTCTTAAGCCTGCACGTAAACCATGAGCTGGCCAGGTCTTGGGTGTCCTACCTTGCATCTCTCTCTCTCTCTCTCTCTCTCTCTCTCTCTCTCTCTCTCTGTCTCTCTGTATTTTATACTAGCATTGTATCAGTCTGTCACTGGAACAAGCTTGGTTACGTATAAATGGCAAGTGTATCTATGTATTTCATCTTAAAAAGACAAAGCAAAAAAAAAAATAAATGAAATAAATAAATAATCATAGGACTGGGTCAAAACACAACTAGCCACTAAACTTGTCTCACATCACAGAAAACCCCAGTCAATACATAAAACCTCCGCTGCCTATCAACGAGACAAAAACATCTCAGGATGAGCCCAAAGTCATCAGGAAGCCGAACAAAGGCGAACTGGAAATAAAATAATAAAATGAGAACCAGAAAAAAAAAAAAGAAACGAAAAAAGAACCAGAACGCGTATTTACTACAACCAGACAAGACAGGCACAAATTTTTGGCTAACTGGCCTTTGTCAAGCGTAAATGTAAGATCACAAACGAACAAACACCAAATATAAAAATTTGGAGGAAAAAGATTGAAACTTCCCTGAATAAAAGATAAGTTGTGCATCAGGTCAAGGTGTGAAACAATAAGAATGAAATCGGAACCTGAACTTGTGGGTAAAAGAACTGCATAATCTTCTACGGACACTTTCAATGCAGAACAATTCACTTTAATATGACATTGTTTCATACATGAAGAGAGAGAGAGAGAGAGAGAGAGAGAGAGAGAGAGAGAGAGAAGAGAGAGAGAGAGAGAAATTATAGTGATGACGGAGTCGGGATGGTGGTGACGGGGCGTCGGAAAAGGAATTCTGAAATCTGAAAGACAGAAACAAACTGATGTAACAAATCCATTATCTACAGAAGTTTGGGAGACAGAACAAATCTAACCTTTCAAAATATGAAACTGGCCTGACTAAGAATTTAACAGTGTTAGTACATACTGGGCTGTTGTTGTTGTTGTTGTTGTTGATTATGGTGGTGGTGGTGGTGTTTTTTTGTGCCCTACATTGGCTCCCTGTTTCTGAAAGAATTAAATTCAAGACAGCATGTATCCTCTACGGCACTGTCACTGGCACTGCCCCTGTTTTCAAGTTGTCTGATCTGGTAACTGTATACTTCCCATCATTGTCACTGTTCTCCTTCAGACTCACAATTTCTTCTGCAAACCT
>JAPXFY010000019.1:62925604-62970604 GCA_030674185.1 Monoplex corrugatus
GCTCTTTTTATTTAGTGAGAAGTTGTTGTTTTTCCCCAATTTTTTCTTGTTTTTAAGAAGAAGTGACTTCTTCTAGTTTAATATATTTTACCACAGTTTCTCTTAATGAATATGAGAAATTTGACTCATATCAATTCGTGTTTCTCAGGATGCTGGTGTGACTGTTACCTGTGAAGAAATTAATATCAGCACTACTTTATCGGCTCTTTATGAAGAGTTTGTGACCACACTTCCATAGCAGATTTGGGCCAAGGAAACGTTGGGATTGCATCAGTTTAAGACAGCGCTACGTCCCAAATTTGAGAAAATAATACGTCCCAAGTTTGAGAGAGTACTACGTCCAAAGTTTGAGAGAGTACTACGTCCCAAGTTTGAGAGAGTACTACGTCCCAAGTTTGAGAGAGTACTACGTCCAAGTTTGAGAGAGAACTACGTCCCAAGTTTGAGAGAGTACTACGTCCCAAGTTTGAGAGAGTACTACGTCCCAAGTTTGAGAGAGTACTACGTCCCAAGTTTGAGAGAGTACTACGTCCCAAGTTTGAGAGAGTACTACGTCCCAAGTTTGAGAGAGTACTACGTCCAAGTTTGGAGAGTACTAGTCCCAAGTTTGAGAGAGTACTACGTCCCAAGTTTGAGAGAGTACTACGTCCCAAGTTTGAGAGAGTACTACGTCCCAAGTTTGAGAGAGTACTACGTTCCCAAGTTTGAGAGAGTACTACGTCCCAAGTTTGAGAGAGTACTATGTCCCAAGTTTGAGAGAGTACTAGTCCCAAGTTTGAGAGAGTACTATGTCCCAAGTTGAGAGAGTACTACTCAGTGGGGCCCCGTTGAGAGAGTACTAGTCCCAAGTTTGAGAGAGTACTACGTCCAAGTTTGAGAGAGTACTATCGCCCCAAGTTGACAAAGTTGCATTGATCAAAGCCTGAAAATGATTTTGCTTTCTTTCTCCACGTGTGTCTGTGTTTGTGTTTTCTTTTCTGTTGTTTTGCTGTTGGTTGTTATTTTCTGCAGTGGTAAGCCACACCTCACATGACCTGCTGAGCATTAAACAAGGGATAATGGCAGGTTTCCCACCAGCCCTTTCGGGGCAACACATAGGCCTCTTGTCCGATTGTTTTATCAAGTGGCACATGTTCCCAAATCATATGGCTTAGAAAACATTAACCCTTTCACTCCCACACCCTGTTCAAACAGCATCCTACATCACCAACCATCTATCAAAGCAAAAGCTTAAACCTTTGATTCCATCACCCTATCCAACAGCTTCCTGCAGGAAGCTGCTGGACAGGGCGAGGAAATGAAACGGTTAAGTTTTTTTTACAGTTGGTGGATAGGGTGAAGGAGTCAAAGGATTAATGGTCATCGCACTCAGGCAGTTTCAGTTGTGCTCACTTTTTCTTCTCTGTCCCAATTTGTACACCACTTAAACTGTCATAGAAGTTGGGATAATTTTACCATGCTATGATGATAATGACATTGAGGATAACAGTCAATGATGCTGTGGAGTTTCAACTAGGATTGGGACTGTACGACGGGACTGTACTTCATGCTAACTATCGTAATAATTATATCCTGTCATAGAGAGATACAGACACCTGTGGTGTTGGTCAGAAGATTTGAGCAACACTCTCAATGACGAAGAGACCTGACTGTGTAGTATCAGTCTTCCCAATGAGCCCAGCAGAAGCTGGTTCATGCCAAAACATTCCACTCTGATTTTGATGTGACTGAGAGGATTCGAACCCACAACGTTCCAGAAGATAGTTGCACTAACCACTGTACCACTCCGGCTGGTGTATTCCCGAGTGATGTTATTAACCAACACGACCCACTGGACGTTTTCCGCTTTAAACCCCTCCCCCCCCACTCCTCCCACTCTCTCTCTCACCCCTTCTCTCTCTCTGTCGTTGTCTTTCTCTCTGTCTCTCTCTCCATTAGCGGTAATTTGGAGTGATATTATGGATATGTCAGGTCCGCACAGTGCATGATAATTTACATATCTTCAAATCAAACAGATGTCTAAACGCTGGTTGGTCAGTACGATGCTTTCATTACATGTCATAAAATTGTTGATAGAGTAGATCCAATGTGAGAGACAATGTGAGGGCTGACAGCTTGTCAATATTCCTGTTTTCTGCTTTCCCTCTCCCACTTTCAATTCCCACACATCCTGCTCCCCAGTCTATGTCCTTCGCTTCTTTTTCAGCCATGAAAAGGTATTCCCGGCCAGCTGGGCCCTAAACAACACAAATTAAATACGAAAATACTATAAAAATAATACAGGCGGTGATCATTGCTATACAAGAGAAGGTCATCCAAACAGGAAAGACAGATGCTTGCTAGATATGACCGTGCTTGTTTTTGACTTTTTGAGGGGACGATCAGCTGTCACGTTATATACTGTTACTGTTTTGTCTTTTTGAAATATCTGTAACTGGTTAGGCCTAGGCGTTGTTAAGTGTGTAGGTGTCTGTTTCATGTTTGTAATTCGTCTATTCAGACCCACAACCACTATATCTCTACTGTATAGTCACAGCCACAACCAATATATCTCTACTGTATAGTCAGAGCCACAACCACTATATCTCTACTGTATAGTCACAGCCACAACCAATATATCTCTACTGTATAGTCAGAGCCACAACCATATATCTCTACTGTATAGCAGAGCCACAACCAATATATCTCTACCGTATAGTCAGAGCCACAACCATACATTTCTACTCTTTTGTCTTCTTCAAATTTTAATGTTTGTGACTGGTTAGCCGTTGTTAAGTGTGTAGGTGTCTGTTTCGTGTTTGTGATTCATCTATGCAGACCTGCAGGCATGTATCTTTAATAAACAGTCAGAGCCAAAACTATATTTTTCTGCTGTTTTGTCTTCCTTAAATGTTTGTAACTGTTTAGGCGCTGTAAAAGTTTCTACGTAAGGTAGGCGTCTGCTTCCTGTTTGTAAGCCTATCAAAACCCACAAGCATATATCTCTACCCTATAGTTAGAGCCACAACCATACATTTCTACTGTTTCGTCTTCTTCAAATGTTTGTGACTGGTTAGCCGTTGTTAAGTGTGTAGGTGTCTGTTTCGTGTTAGTGATTCGACTATGCAGGCCCACAAGCATATATCTTTACTAAATAGTCAGAGCCAAAACCATTTATCTCTGCTGTTTTGTCTTCCTTAAATGTTTGTAACTGGTTAGGCGTTGTAAAGTGTTTCTACGTTAGGTAGGTGTCTACTTCATGTTTGTAAGCTTATCAAAACCCACAAGCATATATCTCTACCATATAGTCAGAGACACAACCATACATTTCTACTGTTTTGTCTTCTTCAAAAGTTTGTTACTGCTTAGGCGTTGTGAAGTGTTTCTACGTTAGGTAGGTGTCTGCTTTGTGTTTGTAATTTGTGTATTCAGACCCACAAAGCATGTATCTCTATTATATTGTCAGAAATACAACCATGTATTTCTACTGTTTTGTCTTCTTCAAATGTTTATAATTAGGCACTGTAAAGTGTTTCTACGTTAGGTAGATGTCTACTTCATATTTGTGATTCGTCTATTCAGACCCACACGCATATGTCTCCACATTATAGTCAGAGCCACCACAATCATTTATCTCTGCTGTTTTGTCATCTTCAAATGTTTGTAACTGCTTAGGTGTTATAAAGTGTTTCTACGCCAGGTAGGTGTCTGCTTCGTGTTTGTAATTCGTCTATTCAGATCCACAAGCATATATCTCTACTGTATATTCAGATCCACAGCCATATATCTATACTATATAATTATAGCAGCTATATATAGTCGTGGCCCTGACTAGTAGACAAGAACAAGAACGAGAACGAGAACAAATTTTATTGACGTGGGTATAAAATAAGCAAAGTATACGCTTTTTTAAAAAAAAAACATCCAGCCCTCACCTAAAGATGGTCTGGTAGACGAATTGGTCAGGCGTTGTAAAATGTTTCTTTGTTAGGTAGGTGAGTGCTTTAAATGTTTTGTAATCGGTCAAATCTTGTGAAGCCATGTTTCACGTTAGATAGATGTCTGCTCCAAGTGTCTGTGATTGGTCAGGTGGCATAAAGTGTTTCTATGTTAGGTAGATGTCCGCTTGAAATGTTTGTGAGTGGTATGTGCCATGACGTTTTTTTTTTTTTTTTTTTGTGTGTGTGTGTCATACTGGTCTGAGAGCGGACAAGATTCATGCAGCGTTTCTGTGATAATGATAATAACATTAAAAACCTCACAATAGATGCAACTGAAAAAAAAAATCTCAACTATCAGAATTTATCAACTGAGCTGACTGCATTGAACAAGGAAGATGGTAAGAATGAAACAAATGGTGAATATGACCAAGGTAGTGTTATGGTATGACAGACGTGGACATAAATGAAAAGGAAAGTTAGATTAAAGTGATGTTTCCACCAATACAAAAAAAAAGGTCGCTTGACTTAACCCTTTGACTCCTGCAACCTATCCACCACAGCAAAAACTGAACCCTTTGACTCCCTCACCCTGTCCACCAGCTTCCTGCAAGAAGCTGTGGACAGGGTGAGGGGGTCAAAGGATTAAGTTTTGACCTGCTAGTATGATTGACAATTCAGGATGCCAGTGGATAGGCTGCAGGAGTCAAAGGGTTAAACCTCCTCGCCAATGGTCATACCGAGAGGAAAAGACTGCTTCTTCCCAGATCACAGAAGTTAACCCTTTGACTCCCGCACCCTATCCAGCATCTGCAAAAACTGAACCCTTTGACTCCTTCACACTATCCACCAGCTTTCCAGAGGGAGCTGATGGATAGGGTGAGGGAATCAAAGGGTTAAGTTTTTGCTTTGCTAGCATGGTTGGCAATGCAGGATGCTGGTGGACAGGGTGCGGGAGTCAAAGGCTCAAGAGAAGTCAGGCTTAGTCAGCACTCAGTGGGTGACCACCTGGAACACCAGGTACCGATAGCACCTAAAGTCTGGCACACCTCTTACTACTTTTACCCCAGTCTCATAAGAAGAAATTCTCAAAACAATCAGATCCATGTCGTTCAAAACCTGCGAACTGGATCCTCTTCTAGGTTCTCTCTACTCTGACTGTCTCCCTACTCTCCTCCCATTCATCACTGACATCATCAACACTTCTCTTCAAACTGGAACTGTCCCAGATTCTTTCAAGTCTGCTATTGTTCACCCTCTCCTCAAGAAATACAATTTAGACCCAAATGAACTGAAAAATTACCGGCCTATCTCTAATCTCTCTTTCTTGTCAAAACTCATCGAAAACGTTGTCCTCAACCAGCTGAACTCTCACCTGTCTGCCAACAATCTCCTCAATCCTTTCCAGTCAGCCTACCGCCAGTGCCATAGCACTGAAACTGCCCTGCTACACATTCTCAACAATCTCCTCCTTGCAACTGATACTGGCAAAGTCTCTCTCCTGACACTCCTTGATCTGTCTGCAGCCTTCGATGCCATTGACCATGGTATTCTCCTTTCTAGACTTCATCATACTTTTGGCATCTACTTTTGCTCTCTCCTGGTTCACTTCATATCTATCAAACAGAAAACAAACTGTTCTCATTAATGGCACTTACTCTCAACCTGCATACCTGACCTGTGGTGTTCCACAAGGATCTGTCCTTGGCCCTGTTCTTTTCACTCTTTACACCTCCTCCCTGTCCACCATCATCAACTCCCACTCTATAAAACACCACTTCTATGCTGATGACACCCATCTTCTAGACAGTGACACACCAGACAATATACAGCGCCTCTTGACTCGCACCACTGAGTGTTACTCGGACATTAAGAACTGGATGACGTTCAACAAACTTCAGCTTAATGATGACAAGACAGAAGCTATCCTCATTGGCACCCGTCAGAAACTTTCTCAGCTGCCTCCTCTTTCTCTCCTATTATGTAACACATCAGTCCCAATTTCTGATTCAGCTAAAAACCTTGGTGTCTGCATTGACTCTACCCTCTCCATGAACAACTTTGTTTCTCAAACTGCCAGATCTTGCTACTATCACCTCCATCGTATAAGCCTGATCAGGAAGTATCTCTCTGTGGAAACAACTGCAAAACTCGTTCTCTCCTTCATGTCTCGCATTGACTATTGCAATTCACTCCTGTCTGGTCTTCCTGCCTCCACCATTCACATCCTGCAGCGCATTCAAAACAATGCTGCACGCCTTGTACTCAAAAAGAAAAAAGCTGACCACATATCTCCTCTCCTGGCACAACTTCACTGGCTCCCTGTATCAAAGCGCATACAGTACAAACTAGACACCATGTGCTACAAAAGCCTCAATAACGCAGCCCCCAATTACCTGTCAAGCCTACTTGAGATCTATGTTCCCTCACGTACCCTCCGCTCTGCCTCCGATCCTCTGACTTTTCGCTTTCCACGCACTAAGCTCAATACCTATGGTCCACGAGCCTTCTCTGTTTCTGGTCCACTTTCCTGGAACAAATTTCCTCTCTCAGTCCGTCAGCAACCTACTTTTGTCTCCTTCAAGTCCGCTCTCAAAACTCACCTTTTCTCCTCTGCATAAAATCCTGACCTCACTCAATCCCCTCTGCAGCCTGTCTCCACTCGGAGGGGAATCACATTGTAATATATAATTGTATATAATATGCTCTCTATAATTTTCCATTGCTTTTATTCTTTCTCCCCATTTATAGCCGTGTGCCGTGTGCGCGCGCGCGCGCGCGCGCGCGTGTGTGTGTGTGTGTGTGTGTGTGTGTGTGTGTGTGTGTGTGTGTGTGTGTGTGTGCGTGCGTGCGTGTGTGTCTGTTTTAGCGCTTAGATTTGATTTTATCAAGATTTTGCGCTATATAAAATATTGTATATTGTATTGTATTATTATATATATAATATGCTCTCTATAATTTTCCATTGCTTTTATTCTTTCTCCCCATTTAGAGCCGTGTGCGTGTGTGTGTGTGTGCGTGTGTGTGTGTGTGTGTGTGTGTGTATGTGTGTGCGTGCGTGCGTGTGTGTGCGTGCGTGCGTGTGTGTCTGTTTCAGCGCTTAGATTTGATTTTATCAAGATTTTGCGCTATATAAATAAAATATTGTATTGTATTGTTGTATTGTAAATGAAGTGGATAAACGTCACGCTTCCAATCAAACCACTTACCCACCTCTGCCTTGTGGCCAAAGAGTAAAGAGTTTTCAGATCTCCCAGGTCAACATGTGTGTAGACTTGCTGGTGCCTAAACCCCCTTCGTGTGTATACGCATGCAGAATATCAAATATGCACGTTAAAGATCCTGTAAGTCATGTCAGTGGCTGGTTTATGGAAACATTCAGCGAACTCAGAGTATGCAGACTGTGCAGCAACATACCACCTGCACACTGTGGGCAAGAAAACGTGTGTACACGCGACCGAGAAAAACCAGAACACTAAAAATAAAATAAAATAAAATAAATTAAAATAAAATAAAACAAAACAAAACAAATTAAAATAAAATAAGATAAAACAAAATAAATAAAATAAAATGAAATAAGATAAAATGAAATAAAATAAAATAAATATAACAAAACAAAAGAAATTAAAATAAACTAAGATAAAACAAAATAAATAAAATAAAATGAAATGAAATAAAATAAAATAAAATAGAATAAAATGAAATCACATAGAAGGAAATATAAAGTTAAAATCAAATCAAATAAAACAAAATGAAATGAAACATGATAAAGTCCTCCTTAATGCCACCAACGTAAAATTTACAGAGCTCTCACAGCCTTCTGTGGTGCATGGTGTATACAAACGTGAAATTTACAGAGGTAGTTTGACACTTGTTTCAGCCTAATGAAAATGGGAGAGAAGCACTGACTAATGTTGTCAATCTCAGAGAGGGTTCATAAAATGTGCTTGGCTTCCCTTACATGACTTTTTGACCTATGCAACCCTCACCAGATTGGTTTTATTTGTCTGAGAATAGAAACTGGTTTTTCAGCAAAATGGCGACGCCAGAACTGTCTCGCAATCCTGCGCGTTTTCAACCTTTGAAAGCATGTGAGTTGAGCCAAGAACTTATAAATGACTGTAGGATGATACAGAAGACAATTCTGAGACAAGAAGAGGCTGAAACAGCGGTAATTACTCGCTATTAGTGTGAAATGTGCACCAGACAGACCAGACAGGAAAAGTATTGATCCTACAAGCACGTGGCACAAAGGGTTTGTGGCTAGCCACAAGCAATACTGGTAGCCAGTCAGCACCTTCAGACTATAGAAATACACAGCCAGGACATTGTAGAATCAGCCACCACTTTCAGGGAGTAGTATAACACAAAGGGCAAGGGAAGGACTAGGGTGATGCAGGGGGGGGGGGGGATGGAGGGCGTGGCGGCAGCGGACGACGTGACCCCGTCAAACCACTTTGTGCACTAGTACTTTTAGAGTACATTACGGTTCTTTGTAGCTCGTCAGCTGTCAGTGATCTGTCAGCAGGTGGTCATCCAAAGTCTGAATACTTAAAGTTTTCATCAGGAGGGCCGTATCTTGTATTTTTTCCCTTTGTTTTTGTTTCTATTGTGAGCGGTTATGAAGTTTTTTTTATGGAAATTTCCACAAAATATTACAAATATGTAGCACTTTCAAGACATTACTGTATAAGTCATCTGAAAACACACTTTGTCATGCCTAATGCATTATTCTGTGTAATATCATGCATAGATTCCCACAAATATGGAAGCAACAGTTGTTTTAATGTACATGATAGTGATGCAGCGTTTTTCCCAGGCACATGGAAAACACTGGATGTCAAAAAACGTCTGCACTCAAGGGGTTTTAAATTAAATTTGTTAAGGCGCTTCGTCACTACCAACTCTGTCAGTAGATGGAGATTGATGCGTTGTGGCAATGATAATTACACATCGTAGATCAAAACCATCAGCAGATAACGAATTATCCTTTCACGACTCATTTTTTTACTTTGATTTTCTTTCAAACGTATTAAATTACTTTGATTGTCTTCAGGCACACTTCATGACCTCAGTCATTTTCAGGACACATTTTATGACTGGTTTTCTTTATGCCATATTTCATTACTTTGGTTGTGTTCAGGACACATTTTATGACTCTTTATGCCGTATTTCGTTACTTTGGTTGTGTTCAGGACACATTTTATGACTGGTTTTCTTTATGCCGTATTTCATTACTTTGGTTGTGTTCAGGACACATTTTATGACTTTGGTTATCTCATTCAAACAGCCCATACATACTGACATCCACAAAAATATCAAAGCTCTAAAATCAACCACTGTTTTCAACTGTATAATTACCGTCTGTTTTTTTTAATATAATTTCCATTTGAAAAAAAAAAATCAAACAATCAAAAACAGTTCACCAATTTTCCAGGCTTGTCTGACAACATGGGCAGATAATAAAATCCAAAGCCTGATTGGTGGTATGCAAGATGTGCATATAATCTCCAGAAAGTTCAGAGCTTGTTGAGGAGGATTCATATTCATATTTGGACAGTTCCGTACATGGAGGAACCAAATCTGGACAGTTCCATACACACACAGGAACCAAATCTGAACAGTTCCATACACACACAGGAACCACATCTGAACAGTTCCATACACACAGGAACCACATCTGAACAGTTCCATACACACAGGAACCACATCTGAACAGTTCCATACACACACAGGAACCACATCTGAACAGTTCCATACACACACAGTAACCAAATCTGGCCAGTTCCATATACACACAGGAGCCAAATCTGGACAGTTCCATACACACAGGAACCAAATCTGGCCAGTTCCATATACACACAGGAGCCAAATCTGGACAGTTCCATACACACAGGAACCACATCTGGACAGTTCCATACACACAGGAACCAAATCTGGACAGTTCCATATACACACAGGAACCACATCTGGACAGTTCCATACACACAGGAGCCAAATCTGGACAGTTCCATACACACAGGAACCAAATCTGGACAGTTCCATATACACACAGGAACCACATCTGGACAGTTCCATACACACAGGAACCAAATCTGGACAGTTCCACACACACAGGAACCACATCTGGACAGTTCCATACACACAGGAACCAAATCTGGACAGTTCCATATACACACAGGAACCACATCTGGACAGTTCCATACACACAGGAGCCAAATCTGGACAGTTCCATACACACAGGAACCAAATTTGGACAGTTCCATACACACAGGAACCAAATCTGGACAGTTCCACACACACAGGAACCACATCTGGACAGTTCCATACACACAGGAACCAAATCTGGACAGTTCCATACACACAGGAACCAAATCTGGACAGTTCCATACACACAGGAACCAAATCTGGACAGTTCCATACACACACAGGAACCAAATCTGGACAGTTCCATACACACAGGAACCAAATTTGGACAGTTCCATACACACAGGAACCAAATCTGGACAGTTCCACACACACAGGAACCACATCTGGACAGTTCCATACACACAGGAACCAAATCTGGACAGTTCCATACACACAGGAACCAAATCTGGACAGTTCCATACACACAGGAGCCAAATCTGGACAGTTCCATACACACAGGAACCAAATCTGGACAGTTCCATACACACACAGGAACCAAATCTGGACAGTTCCACACACACAGGAACCAAATCTGGACAGTTCCATACACACAGGAACCAAATCTGGACAGTTCCATACACACACAGGAACCAAATCTGCACAGTTCCATACACACAGGAACCAAATCTGGACAGTTCCATACACACAAGGAACCAAATCTGGACAGTTCCATACACACAGGAACCAAATTTGGACAGTTCCATACACACAGGAACCAAATCTGGACAGTTCCACACACACAGGAACCACATCTGGACAGTTCCATACACACAGGAACCAAATCTGGACAGTTCCATACACACAGGAACCAAATCTGGACAGTTCCATACACACAGGAACCAAATCTGGACAGTTCCATACACACACAGGAACCAAATCTGGACAGTTCCATACACACACAGGAACCAAATCTGGACAGTTCCACACACACACAGGAACCAAATCTGGACAGTTCCATACACACAGGAACCAAATCTGGACAGTTCCATACACACACAGGAACCAAATCTGCACAGTTCCATACACACAGGAACCAAATCTGGACAGTTCCATACACACACAGGAACCAAATCTGGACAGTTCCATACACACAGGAACCAAATCTGGGCAGTTCCATACACACACAGGAACTAAATCTGGACAGTTCCATACACACAGGAACCAAATCTGGACAGTTCCATACACACACAGGAACCAAATCTGCACAGTTCCATACACACAGGAACCACATCTGGACAGTTCCACACACACAGGAACCACATCTGGACAGTTCCATACACACACAGGAACCAAATCTGGACAGTTCCATATACACAGGAACCACATCTGGACAGTTCCACACACACAGGAACCACATCTGGACAGTTCCATACACACAGGAACCAAATCTGGACAGTTCCCCACAGACAGGAACCACATCTGGACAGTTCCATACACACACAGGAACCAAATCTGGACAGTTCCATACACACACAGGAACCAAATCTGGACAGTTCCACACACACAGGAACCAAATCTGGACAGTTCCACACACACAGGAACCACATCTGGACAGTTCCACACACACAGGAACCAAATCTGGACAGTTCCATACACACAGGAACCACATCTGGACAGTCCATACACACACAGAAACCAAATCTGGACAGTTCCATACACACACAGGAACCAAATCTGCACAGTTCCACACACACAAGGAACCAAATCTGGACAGTTCCACAACACAGGAACCACATCTGACAGTTCACACACACAGGAACCAAATCTGGACAGTTCCACACACACAGGAACCAAATCTGGACAATTCCATACACACAGGAACCAAATCTGGAAATCCTATGCGCTGGCAAGGTCTTGAAATGGGATTTATGAAGAGCTAGGCTGACACCACTAGAATTATTGAGCATTAGGATGGGCAGCGAACAGCAGTTATTTATCGAGCCTTATAAGGGGGAAAATCGCAAATGCACATATATAAAAAAGCAACAACAACAATAACAACAAACAACAACAAAAACAACCAAAAAACAAAACACAAGAAAACACTTGCTCAAAAATGAAATCTGTACTGTCTAGATCTTCATGTATATATGGCTTGTCTGTCCAGGTGTTTTTTTAATTTTTTTTATTCAGTTAGAATTACGTATATCGTGCGTTTTTACATAATACAAACAACAACGGTGAATAGAAATACAACGAAAGTCAAATTAACTCAAAACACTGTGTGTGTTTTTATGGAAAAAAAAGTCGTGCATAAAAATAAGAAATTAAAGCCAAGTGAGCTTAAAACGCTGTGCTTATGTTTGTTTGTTTGTCTGTACACAAAAACACGTGAATGAAAAATGTCAGTGACAACGATGTTGACACAATGAGCATCATCGGCCTCCCAGAGACTCGTCAGCCTGGCTTCCTTCTCTGTATCAGCTCAAGCCGCCACAGAGCTTCCTCAGCGATGGATGATTCCTCCATTTGAGATTCTGACTCTCCTTCAAAGGCAGACTCAGACTCTTCTATGATCTCAACCTTTTTAGACTCGTCCTCAGATACAGGAGCTACCTCTTTAGCTTGTTCGGAAAGTGCAAATATGGCCTCGCTGGAAAAGAAACAACAACCAACAACAAATAAACGATATATTCACACATGCAGCCACTGTGTGGTAAGATTGGGAAAAGAGCAAGAACTGAGACGTGTGCAAGCTGCAAATGGAAAAGCTTTTATATAAGCATGTGTTTATTTGTTTAATCGTTTAGAAGTTGTGGTTCAAGTTTGCTGAATACGTAGAAGATCGTTGTGACTGAAGTCAGTCTGGTAAACACAAAGAATAGGAATAATCTTTGGACACACGTTAAAGGCATACAAACAGTTTTGTCATGAAATGTAAACAACATGTCCTGGATTTCCTGCTGCACCTGTAAAATTACAACACGCGCAAACTGGATTGAATCGTTGTTTAGTGTATTGCACATTTCATAAAAAAACTGTGGAAATTTCTTTGATCAAACAGAATTTATCGCAGAATATGGTGTAAATGTAGACTTTATTATTGTTGGTGGTCGTGTGTCAACTTTGAAATAACTATGCAAGAAACAACAACAACATAACAATGAGATTAAAGACAACACATTCTTGCAGACAACCCTCGTATTGAAGGCACTCTCCAAGCTGCATCAAGGCACTAGTTTCCATTGTGATATTTTGATATCAAAAGACAACCACAACTGTTGTCCAAAATATTTAAAAAAATGAAAATCTTGATTATAGAATTATATGGAGAATCGTCCTTTACATAATACACAAAATAATTGAGAACTATAGAATCGTATGGGGAATCATCCTTTACGAAATGCACGAAATTAAGTAAAGGAAGCTACAATGGTTTCATATTTGGAATGTCCAAGTAATTCTTGCATCGAATGTCGTTTTGAAAGGAATGAAAATTGTCTGTGATAATTTATGTGCTTTCTGTAGGGATCATAAGATAACACTGAGCATTTTCTGTAGACGTGTCATCATATGACACGCTTTTGGCAAAACTCGGAAAAAAAATGTCGGTTGAATGATGTCCTTTATCGTTTAACATAGAACCCAATGAAAACATGGTTTTATTTGGAACAAAAATTGGACGCAATTTTGGACTTCACAATATTGTTTGCTAGGATGTATGTTTATCGACGTGAGAGTTAAATAATTTTCTAACATTTCTGCTTTCAAGACAGGGCTGAAATTCATACAATATTGAAGAGTATAACGCAAAGATAATGCAAAGTTACAGACAGACTGGTTTCACACTGCAAGTATTGATTTTTTTTCATTGCAAATTAATAATTTCTTACTCTCCTTTACATGAAAAAAACAAACAAAAACAAACAAACAAACAAACAAACAAAAAACCCAATGACGGCAGGTCTCAACTTTACAAAAACACATCCTCTTTCTGTTAAACACATACAATAAAGGCTTCCTCTCCACGTGTTACCTCCCTTATCTCCCAACTCCTCTAAATGAAGGACATGTTATGTATGTTCCTGTTTTGTAAATTTCTCTACATGTTGTGTTTATACTCTGTGTGTTTTTGTACTCTGTGTGTTTTTGTATCCTGTGTTTTTGTATCCTGTGTGTTTTTGTATCCTGTATTTTTGTATCCTGTATTTTTGTATCCTGTGTGTACCCTGTGTGTTTTTGTATCCTGTGTGTTTTTGTACCTGTGTTTTTGTATCCTGTGTGTTTTTGTACCCTGTGTTTTGTATCCTGTGTGTTTTTGTACCCTGTGTTTTTTGTATCCTGTGTTTTTGTATCCTGTGTTTTTGTTTTTTGTATCCTGTGTTTTTGTATCCTGTGTTTTTGTACCCTGTGTTTTTGTATCCTGTGTTTTTGTACCCTGTGTTTTTGTATCCGTGTTTGTACTGTTTTTTGTATCCTGTGTGTTTTTGTACTCCTGTGTTTTTTGTATCCTGTGTTTTTGTATCCTGTGTGTTTTTGTATCCTGTGTGTTTTTGTATCCTGTGTGTTTTTGTATCCTGTTTTTTGTATCCTGTGTTTTTGTATCCTGTGTGTTTTTGTATCCTGTGTGTTTTTGTATCCTGTTGTATCCTGTGTGTATCCTGTGTGTTTTTGTATCCGTGTTTTTGTATCCTGTGTGTTTTTGTTTACCGTGTTTTTATCCGTGTGTTTTGTATCTGTGTTTAATAGGTAGATAGGTAAATAGATAGATAGATAGATAGGTAGATAGGTGATAGGTAAATAGATAGATAGATAGATACATAGGTAGATAGGTAAATAGATAGATAGATGGATAGATAGATAGATAGATAGATAGACAGACAGACAGATAGATAGATAGATAGATAGATAATCAGACTGGCAGACAGACGGACGGACAGACAGATAGACAGATAGATAGACTGATAGATAATAGATAGAAGATAGATAGACATGCAGACTAAACTAATAGACAGACTAGTAGACGGACGGACGACAGACAAAAACACACACACACAACCACACACACACACACACACACACACACACACACACACAGGGAGTACCTTCGCGCTGCCATCTGCTCAGCCACGTTTGCTGAAAATAAAGATAACATACGTTCCAATATAGCAATCTGAATTTTATTTAGCATACAAGTTACGATACTTTTCACGTTGTAAAGCGACCTGCATTAATTTTAACTGCCTAGTCATTTCCTGTGCTTTGAATCGAGCGACAACGACAGCAAAGACATCAGACAGTTTTACTTATCTGCGAGAATCTGTGTCGGTGGCCCCGCACCGCTCCTTCGGATTTTCCAAAACATCCCACAACCCAACGAAACTTGGAAACATCATCAGAACAGACATGAAGGACTGCAGAATTTGAGATACGGGGTTGTGGTGTGTGTTGTGTGTGTGGTGTGTGTTGTGTGTGGGTTGTGTGTGTGTGTTGTGTGTGTTTGTGTGTGTTGTGTTGTGTGTGTGTGTGTGTGTGTTGTGTGTGTGTGTGTGTGTGTGTGTGTGTGTGTGTGTGTGTGTGTGTGTTGTGTTGTGTTGTGTTGTGTGTGTGTGTGTGTGTGTGTGTGTGTGTGTGTGTGTTGTGTGTGTGTGTGTGTGTGTGTGTGTTGTGTTGTGTGTGTGTGTGTTGTGTTGTGTTGTGTTGTGTTGTGTGTGTGTTGTGTTGTGTTGTGTTGTGTTGTGTTGTTCGTTCTTTGATTTAACGTCTTTTCACTATAAGTGATATTAGACGGAAATTGTTGGTTGTGTGTGTGCGTGCGGTGTTGTGTGTGTGTGTGTGTGTGGTTGTGTTGTGTGTGTTGTGTGTGTGTGTGTGTGTGTGCGTGTGTGTCGTGTGTGTGTGTGCGCCGCGCCCGCGCGCGTGTGTGTATGAGAGTGTATTCGAGCATGCCCCCGTCATGTGCGTGTGTGTGTGTGAGTGTACGCGTGTATGTGTGTGTGTATGTCTCCGCGTGTGTCTGCCTCTCTCTCTCTCTCTCTCTCTCTCTCTTATATTTATATAATATATGTGTGTGTGTGTGTGTGTGTGTGTGTGTGTGCTGACAGTAAAGGGTGTCATGGTTGCTCCAATCTGATTTGCTGACAATACAGGTGTCATGGTTTGCTCAGTTCGACATATGACAATACAGTCGTCATGGTTGCTCAATTCTGACATGCTGATGATACAGTCGTCCATGGTTTGCTCAGTTCTGGCATGCTGACGATACAGACGTCATGGTTTGCTCAATTCTGACTGCTGACGATAACAGTGTCATTGTTTGCTCAATTTGACATGCTGACAGTAAAGTTGCATGGTTTGCTCAATTCTGACATGCTGACGATACAGTCGTCATAGTTTGCTCAGTTCTGACATGCTGACGATACAGACGTCATGGTTTGCTCAATTCTGACATGCTGACGATACAGTCGTCATTGTTTGCTGAATTCTGACATGCTGACGATACAGACGTCATGGATTGCTCAATTCTGACATAATGACAACACAGACATCATGGATTGCTCAATTCTGACATGCTGACAATACAGACGTCATGGTTTGCTCAATTCTGACATGCTGATGATACTGCCTTCATGTTTGCTCAATTCTGACATGCTGACAATGTCATACAGACGTCATGGTTTGCTCAATTCTGTCATGCTGACAATACAGACGTCATGATTTGCTCAATCCTGACATGCTGACACACAGCCGTCATGGATTGCTCAATTCTGCATGCTGAAATGTAAATACAGCCGTCATGGATTGCTCAATTCTGACATGCTGACGATACAGACGTCATGGATCGCTCAATTCTGACATGCTGACGATACAGACTTTCTCTTAGACATACTGACGATAGAGACTAGAGAAAGTACGTAAGACTTTTTCGAACACACACACACACACACACACACACACACACACACACACACACACACACACACACACACACATGTATATATATATATATATATTATATATATATATATATATATATTATATATATTATATATTGGTGTGTGTGTGTTATATATGTATATCATACATACATACCTATATATACATATATATATATGTATATATATATATATATGTATGTATATATATATATGTGTGTGTATGTGTATGTGTATAAAAGATAGAAGAGAGAGGGAGAGAGAGAGAAAGAGAGAGAGAGAGAGACAGACAGACAGACAGAGAGAAAGAGAGAGACACACACAGACAGAGACAGAGAGAAACACAGACAAAAAGAGAGAGGTGGGAGGGGAATGTTAATACATCTTGACCGTGTATTCGTATTTTCTTGTGCGTTCGTTCATTTGTCTGTTTGTTTGTTTGTTTGTTTTCTTCACTCACCAGCCTTCTCGTCGGCTTTTCTCCGTCTGTGAATACAGCCAAAAACGCCACCAACCACAGCACCCACCACCAGGATGGCAGCCAGGATGGCCAAAGCCAGCATCACAGAACTGGAAACTACAGCATCAGTAAGGAACCAAACTCAAATGAACACATCTACATACTGCCACTGGACGAAGAGAAAAAGAGAGAGAGAGAGACAGAGAGAGAGAGAGAGAGAGAGAGAGAGAGAGAGAGGAGAGAAGACAGACAGACAGAGAGAGAGAGAGAGGAGAGAGAGAGAGGGGGAGTGAGAGAAAGAGAGAGGGGAGTGAAGAAAGAGAGAGAGACAAAGAGGACAGTGACATAGAGACGGACAGACAGACAGGTAGAGGCAGTGATAAACACAGACTGAGAGAGAGAGAGAGAGAGAGAGGAGGAGAGAGAGACAGAGAGACAGAGAGAGAGAGAGGGGGGGGGGGAGTGGGGAGAAAGAGAGAGAGACAAAGAGACAGAGACAGTAACAAAGAGACGGACAGACAGACAGGTAGAGGCAGTGATAAACACAGACTGAGAGAGAGAGAGAGAGGGGGGGGGCAGAGAGAGGACAGTAAGAGAGGGAGAGAGAGCGGGAGGAAGGGAGGAGAGAGAGAGAGAAGACAGACAAAACAGACAGAAAGAAAGAAAGAAAGAAAGAAAAACAGACAGACAGACAGAGGCAGGGGTAAACAGAGACTGAGGGAGAGAAAGAGGGAAACAGAGACAGAGAGAAGAGAGAAGAGAGAAAGAAGAGAAAAGAAGAGAGAGAGAGAGAGAGAGAGAGAGGAAGACAGACAGACAGAGAGAAAGATAGAGATAGACAGATAGATAGATAGGAGAGAGAGAGAGAGAGAGAGAGAGAGAGAGAGACAGACAGACAGACAGAAACAAAGAAAGAAGAGAGAGAGAGAAAAGAGAGAGAGAGAGAGAGAGAGAGGAGAGAGAGAGAAAAATGACAGAGACAGAGATAGAGACAGATGAATGAAAGAGACGATGAGAGAGAGAGAGAGAGAGGAGAGAGAGAGAGAGAGAGAGAGAGGAGAGAGACAGACAGACAGACAGACAGAGAAAGAAAGAGAGACGACGAGAAAGAGAGAGACAGACAGAGAGAAAGAGACAGACAGACAGACAGACAGGCAGGCAGACAGACATACAGAGAGGCAGAGAGACAGAAAGAAGCGAACAGAAAGAAGGAGAGAGAGAGAGAGAGAGAGAGAGAGCGAGCATACATAACACACACACACACACACACACACACACACACACACACACACATACGTACTAAGACGTACTAAGAGCCCTTTTCCACGAAATAGTGAAGACATTTTTCTTTTAAAGTTATGAGAAAAGTAAAGGAGACTGAAAGATGAAACAATCACAGCTTACCGCCACCAGGCGCCATTGTGACTGAAAGCAAAATACAGAATACTTATGAAGTCAAATTGAGAATATACAAAAAAGGTTTATTTGAGTGGAACAGTTAAATTACTGTGGACAATGTTGACATTTTTTATATATAATAACATACCAACTCAACATTCCCCGCAGGGATGCCGGGGGCTCTTTCAGTATAAATAGTATCACCACCTTCTGGAAATTCTGTGCTAGAAATGTCCTCTTTTCTGTCACTCTTTTTGTTTCTTTCTTTGCTTTCTGTCATTTCTTCCAATCATTTTCTGCCTTGCTGGTCCATTCACCTGTATGTGTTCGATAAAGTCTTACGCACTTTTTCTTAGGATCGATGAGTGGGTACATGTATTAAGTGCATTTTTGGCTCTAGGGAGGTGTGATATGCGGAAGCAATTTTACGTAAGTTATGCTTGTTTTTATATATGTTTTGTTTCCTTAGGTACATGTATGCTTAAATTTGTATTCAAGTGTGTTTTTTAAATCCCCTGTGCGATAAATTGGACTGAGTGGTCAACGCCAGGGGCATGTCCTTAGATTATGTGCGCGAATGCATTGATATGTGTACTTAATTTTATTTTTTTTTCTTTCTCTTTTTTTGCGTTGAAGTTTTATGTTTTGAAGCGGTTACTGTATAGCCCTGATATAGCTCTACGCAGTCGGCTGGGCTTTAAACAATAATAACAATAATCAACTCAACAGAGTTGCAAACAAAGACTAATAGAGAGGTGTGGATGGTAAATGCTTTGGGCAATATGGTAACTCTTTCAAGGGAAATAATTGTGAAATGTTGTGTACGTAGGTATTGTCAAAAACAAAGGGATGTAAGCATATAAGCTTGATGACAGAAGTGTCCTTGCGACACAAAGATGCCTTTTGTGTTCCCCTTTACGGTACCTGTCATGGGTGCAAGAAAGCGAGAGTTAGCACGTAACCCCAATATTTTGATCTTGCTTTTTCACTGGAGGGCCTGGATAGAGGGTACACAATTTTGAATCGAGACATTAACAGTTGTTTGAGACTGTTTGATATCTGTTCTTTGTATTGAGGAAGTATTCAACAATGTTCATTGCTCCCTAAACATTGATTATATTGAATGATAAGGATGTGTTTACTCGTGCATTGTTGATAACGACAAAGTGGCTGGCTAATAGTTTATACAAATGTTTATTACAAAAGAGGACTGCGTTGTCTGTTTTGAGTAAGTGTAAAAATAAATAAATAATAAATTTAAAAAATGGCTGAAATTGTAAAGGAGATTCTTCTTCCTTTGCTGACTTCATTCACATGGAATCCAAAACAAATGTGACTGACTGCATTCAAGCAAACAGGAACCAGAAAAAAAACACACGAAAAAAGAATAAGAACACATGTTTAATACAACAAGACGCGTTCTTACTCTTTTTTTCGTGTTTTTTTTTCTGGTTTCTCATTCACATGGGTTTTGAGAGCACACAGATAAAGGTAACTATCGCATTGTGGTGTGAGATCATACAGATTAATTAATTGATAACATGTGATCACACCATAAGACATCAATACACTGATAACATGTAATCACACCATAAGACATCAATACATTGATAACATGAATCACACAATAGGACATCAATACACAGACAACATGTAATCACACAACAAGACATCAATACACAGACAACATGTAATCACACCATAAGACATCAATACACAGACAACATGTAATCACACCATAAGACATCAATACATTGATAACATGTAACACACCATAAGACATCAATACACAGATAACATGAATCACACAATAGGACATCAACACACAGACAACATGTATCACACAACAAGACATCAATACACAGACAACATGTAATCACACAATAGGACATCAATACACAGACAACATGTATTCACACAACAAGACATCAATACACAGACAACATGTAATCACACAATAGGACATCAATACACAGATAACATGAATCACACAATAGGACATCAATACACAGACAACATGTAATCACACAACAAGACATCAATACACAGACAACATGTAATCACACAACAAGACATCAATACACAGACAACATATAATCACACAATAAGACATCAATACACAGACAACATGTAATCACACAACAAGACATCAATACACCGATAACATGAATCACACAATAGGACATCAATACACAGACAACATGTAATCACACAACAAGACATCAATACACAGACAACATATAATCACACAATAGGACATCAATACACAGACAACATGTAATCACACAACAAGACATCAATACACAGACAACATGTAATCACACAACAAGACATCAATACACAGACAACATGTAATCACACCATAAGACATCAATACACAGACAACATGTAATCACACAATAGGACATCAATACACAGACAACATGTAATCACACCATAAGACATCAATACACAGACAACATGTAATCACACAATAGGACCTCAATACACAGACAACATGTAATCACACCATAAGACATCAATATACAGACAACATGTAATCACACAATAGGACATCAATACACAGACAACATGTAATCACACAATAGACATCAATACACAGACAACATGTAATCACACAATAGGACATCAATACACAGACAACATGTAATCACACAATACGACATCAATACACAGACAACATGTAATCATACAATAAGACATCAATACACAGACAATATGTAATCACACAATAGGACATCAATACACAGACAACATGTAATCACACAATAGGACATCAATACACAGATAACATGTAATCACACAATAAGAATCAATACACAGACAACATGTAATCACACAATACGACATCAATACACAGACAACATGTAATCACACCATAAGACATCAATACACAGACAACATGTAATCACACAATACGACATCAATACACAGACAACATGTAATCACACCATAAGACATCAATACACAGACAACATGTAATCACACAATAAGACATCAATACACAGACAACATGTAATCATACAATAAGACATCAATACACAGACAATATGTAATCACACAATAGGACATCAATACACAGACAACATGTAATCACACAATAGGACATCAATACACAGACAACATGTAATCACACAATACGACATCAATACACAGACAACATGTAATCACACCATAAGACATCAATACACAGACAACATGTAATCACACAATACGACATCAATACACAGACAACATGTAATCACACCATAAGACATCAATACACAGACAACATGTAATCACACAATACGACATCAATACACAGACAACATGATAATCACACAAAGACATCAATACACAGACAACATGTAATCACACACATAAGACATCAATACACAGACAACATGTAATCACAAATAAGACATCAATACACAGACAACATGTAATCACACATAAGACATCAATACACAGACAACATGTAATCACACAATAGACATCAATACACAGTACAACATGTAATCACAACAACAGGACATCAATACACAGACAACATGTAATCACACATACAGACATCAATACAACAGACAACATGTAATCACACAACAGACATCAATACACAGACAACATGTAATCACACAATAAGACATCAATACACAGACAACATGTAATCACACAAACGACATCAAACACAGACAACATGTAATCACACAATAGGACATCAATGCACAGACAACATGTAATCACACCATAAGACATCAATATACAGACACATGTAATCACACAACAAGACATCAATACAAGACAACATGTAATCACACATAAGACATCAATACACAGACAAACATGTAATCACACCATAAGACATCAATACACAGACAACATGTAATCACACCATAAGACATCAATACACAGAATACATGTAATCACACAATAAAGGGCATCATACACAGACAAATGTAATCACACAAAGACATAATACACAGTACAATGTAACATCAAAGACACATACACAGACAACATGTAATCACACCATACAGACAACAAACACAGACAAATGTAATCACACCATAGGACATCAATACACAGACAACATGTAATCACACCATAAGACAACAATACACAGACAACATGTAATCACACCATAAGACATCAATACAACAGACAACTGTAATCACCAATAGACATCAACACAGACAACATGTAATCACACCATAGACATTTAATACACTGATAACATGTAATCACACCATAAGACATCAATACAGAGATACATGTAATCACACAATAGACATCAATACACTGATAACATGTAATCACACCATAAGACATCAATACACTGATAACATGTAATCACACAAAGACACATACATGATAACATGTATCACACATAGACATCAATACACTGATAACATGTAATCACACATAAGACATCAATACACTGATAACATGTGATCACACACAAGACATCAATACACTGATAACATGTAATCACACCATAAGACATCAATACACTGATAACATGTAATCACACCATAAGAACATCAATACACTGATAACATGTAATCACACCATAAGACATCAATACACTGATAACATGTAATCACACATAGACTCAATACACAGACAACATGTAATCACACATAAGACATCAATACACAGACAACATGTAATCACACAATAGACATCAATACACAGAAACATGTAATCACACATAAGACATCAATACACAGACAACATGTAATCACACAATAGACATCAATACACGATCAACATGTAATCACACAATAGGACATCAATACACAGACAACATGTAATCACACATATAATCACACAATAGGACATCAATACACAGACAACATGTAATCACACAATACGACATCAATACACAGACAACATGTAATCACACAATACGACATCAATACACAGACAACATGTAATCACACCATAAGACATCAATACACAGACAACATGTAATCACACAATACGACATCAATACACAGACAACATGTAATCACACCATAAGACATCAATACACAGACAACATGTAATCACACAATACGACATCAATACACAGACAACATATAATCACACCATAAGACATCAATACACAGACAACATGTAATCACACAATACGACATCAATACACAGACAACATGTAATCACACAACAGGACATCAATACACAGACAACATGTAATCACACCATAAGACATCAATACACAGACAACATGTAATCACACAATAAGATATCAATACACAGACAACATGTAATCACACAACAGGACATCAAAACACAGACAACATGTAATCACACAACAGGACATCAATACACATACAACATGTAATCACACCATAAGACATCAATACACAGACAACATGTAATCACACCATAAGACATCAATACACAGACAACATGTAATCACACAACAGGACATCAATCCACCCTCATTGCATCAGCAAAAACAAGCTATTTCCAAACCAAAATCCTGAATGCCTCTTCTTCAAAAGAACTCTTTACAACCATGAATCATCTCCTTGGCACACGAAAAGATTTACCTCTCCCAACAAAACATACAAATGAAAAACTCCCATCTGTATTCTCCAACTATTTCACCACCAAAATACAAACTCTTCGTGACAGGCTTGACAGGACACCCTGTCAACCATGCCCACCTGACCCTTCCTTCTCTGGCACACCTCTCACTACTTTTACCCCAGTCTCACAAGAAGAAATTCTCAACACAATCAAATCCATGTCGTTCAAAACCTGCGAACTGGATCCTCTTCCAGGTTCTGTCTACGCCGACTGTCTCCCTACTCTCCTCCCATTCATCACTGACATCATCAACACTTCTCTTCAAACTGGAACTGTCCCAGATTCTTTCAAGTCTGCTATTGTTCACCCTCTCCTCAAGAAACACAATTTAGATCCAAATGAACTGAAAAATTACCGGCCTATCTCTAATCTCTCTTTCTTGTCAAAACTCCTTGAAAAAGTCGTCCTCAACCAGCTGAACTCTCACCTGTCTGCCAACAATCTCCTCAATCCTTTCCAGTCAGCCTACCGCCAGTGCCATAGCACTGAAACTGCCCTACTACACATTCTCAACAATCTCCTCCTTGCAACTGATACTGGCAAAGTCTCTCTCCTCACACTCCTTGATCTGTCTGCAGCCTTTGATACCATTGATCATGGTATTCTCCTTTCTAGACTTCATCATACTTTTGGCATCTCTGACATTGCTCTGTCTTGGTTCACTTCATACCTATCAAACAGAAAACAAACCGTTCTCATCAATGGCACTTACTCTCAACCTGCATACCTGACCTGTGGTGTTCCACAAGGATCTGTCCTTGGCCCTGTTCTTTTCACTCTTTACACCTCCCCCCTGTCCACCATCACCAACTCCCATTCTATAAAACACCACTTCTATGCTGATGACACCCAACTTCAAGACAGTGACTCACCTGATAATATACAGCGCCTGTTGACTCGCACCACTGAGTGTTACTCGGACATTAAGAACTGGATGACACACAATAGACTTCAGCTTAATGACGACAAAACAGAAGCTATCCTCATTGGCACCCGTCAGAAACTTTCTCAGCTGCCTCCTCTTTCTCTCCCATTATGTAACACATCAGTTCCAATTTCTGATTCAGCTAAAAACCTTGGTGTCTGCATTGACTCTACCCTCTCCATGAACAACTTTGTTTCTCAAACTGCCAGATCCTGCTACTATCATCTCCATCGTATAAAGCTGATCAGGAAGTATCTCTCTGTCGAAACAACTGCAAAACTCGTTCTCTCCTTCATAATGTCTCGCATTGACTATTGCAATTCACTCCTGTCTGGTCTTCCTGCCTCCACCATTCACATCCTACAGCGCATTCAAAACAATGCTGCACGCCTTGTACTCAAAAAGAAAAAAGCTGACCACATATCTCCTCTCCTGGCACAACTTCACTGGCTCCCTGTATCAAAGCGCATACAGTACAAACTAGACACCATGTGCTACAAAAGCCTCAATAACGCAGCCCCCGATTACCTGTCAAGCCTACTTGAGATCTATGTTCCCTCACGTACCCTCCGCTCTGCCTCCGATCCTCTGACATTTCGCTTTCCACGCACTAAGCTCAATACCTATGGTCCACGAGCCTTCTCTGTTTCTGGTCCACTCTCCTGGAACAAACTTCCTCTCTCAGTCCGTCAGCAACCTACTTTTGTCTCCTTCAAGTCCGCTCTCAAAACTCACCTTTTCTCTCCTGCATAAAATCCTAACCTCACTCAACCCTCCCCTCTGCAGCCTGTCTCCGCTCGGAGGGAATCACATGGTTATAATATATAATTGTATGCTATGCTCTCTATAATTTTCCATTGCTTTTATTCTTGCTTTTATTGCTTTTATTCTTTCTCCCCATTTGTAGCCATGCGTGTGTGTGGGTGTGTGTGTGTGTGTGTGTGTGTGTGTGTGTGTGTCTGTGTGTGTGCGTGCGTGTGTGTGCGAGCGTGCGTGCCTGCGTGTGTGTCTGCTTCAGCGCTTAGATTTGATTTTATCAAGATTTTGCGCTATATAAATATTGTAATTATTATTAATTATTATTATTATTAATACACAGACAACATGTAATCACACAATAAGACATCAATACACAGACAATATGTAATCACACAATACGACATCAACACACAGACAACATGTAATCACACAATAGGACATCAATGCACAGACAACATGTAATCACACCATAAGACATCAATATACAGATATCATGTAATCACACAACAAGACATCAATACACAGACAACATGTAATCACACAATAAGACATCAATACACAGACAACATGTAATCACACCATAAGACATCATTACACAGACAACATGTAATCACACCATAAGAAATCAATACACTGATATCATGTAATCACAGAATAGGACATCAATACACAGACAAAATGTAATCACACAATAGGACATCAATATACAGACAACATGTAATCACACCATAAGACAACAATACACAGACAACATGTAATCACACCATAAGACATCAATTCACAGACAACATGTAATCACACCATAAGACATCAATACACAGACAACATGTAATCACACATTAGGACATCAATACACAGACAACATGTAATCACACCATAAGACATCAATTCACAGACAACATGTAATCACACAATAGGACATCAATACACTGATAACATGTAATCACACCATAAGACATCAATACACAGATATCATGTAATCACACAATAGGACACCAATACACTGATAACATGTAATCACACCATAAGACATCAATACACTGATAACATGTAATCACACCATAAGACATCAATACACTGATAACATGTGATCACACAACAAGACATCAATACACTGATAACATGTAATCACACCATAAGACATCAATACACTGATAACATGTAATCACACCATAAGACATCAATACACTGATAACATGTAATCACACCATAAGACATCAATACACTGGTAACATGTAATCACACCATAAGACATCAATACACTGATAACATGTAATCACACCATAAGACATCAATACACTGATAACATGTAATCACACCATAAGACATCAATACACTGATAACATCTAATCACACCATAAGACATCAATACACTGATAACATGTAATCACACCATAAGACATCAATACACTGATAACATGTAATCACACAATAGGACATCAATACACAGACAACATGTAATCACACCATAAGACATCAATACACTGATAACATGTAATCACACCATAAGACATTAATACACAGACAACATGTAATCACACCAAAAGACATCAATACACAGACAACATGTAATCACACCATAAGACATCAATACACAGACAACATGTAATCACACAATAGGACATCAATACAAAGACAACATGTAATCACACAATAAGACATCAATACACAGACAACATGTAATCACACAATAAGACATCAATACACAGACAACATGTAATCACACCATAAGACATCAATACACAGACAACATGCAATCACACAATAGGACATCAAAACACAGACAACATGCAATCACACAACAGGACATCAATACACAGACAACATGTAATCACACCATAAGACATCAATACACAGATAACATGTATTCACACAACAGGATATCAATACACAGACAACATGTAATCACATAATAGGACATCAATACACAGATAACATGTAATCACACCATAAGACATCAATACACAGACAACATGTAATCACACAATACGACATCAATACACAGACAACATGTAATCACACCATAAGACATCAATACACAGACAACATGTAATCACACAATACGACATCAATACACAGACAACATGTAATCACACCATAAGACATCAATACACAGACAACATGTAATCACACAATAAGACATCAATACACAGACAACATGTAATCATACAATAAGACATCAATACACAGACAATATGTAATCACACAATAGGACATCAATACACAGACAACATGTAATCACACAATACGACATCAATACACAGACAACATGTAATCACACAATACGACATCAATACACAGACAACATGTAATCACACCATAAGACATCAATACACAGACAACATGTAATCACACAATACGACATCAATACACAGACAACATGTAATCACACCATAAGACATCAATACACAGACAACATGTAATCACACAATACGACATCAATACACAGACAACATATAATCACACCATAAGACATCAATACACAGACAACATGTAATCACACAATACGACATCAATACACAGACAACATGTAATCACACAACAGGACATCAATACACAGACAACATGTAATCACACCATAAGACATCAATACACAGACAACATGTAATCACACAATAAGATATCAATACACAGACAACATGTAATCACACAACAGGACATCAATACACAGACAACATGTAATCACACAACAGGACATCAATACACATACAACATGTAATCACACCATAAGACATCAATACACAGACAACATGTAATCACACCATAAGACATCAATACACAGACAACATGTAATCACACAACAGGACATCAATCCACCCTCATTGCATCAGCAAAAACAAGCTATTTCCAAACCAAAATCCTGAATGCCTCTTCTTCAAAAGAACTCTTTACAACCATGAATCATCTCCTTGGCACACGAAAAGATTTACCTCTCCCAACAAAACATACAAATGAAAAACTCCCATCTGTATTCTCCAACTATTTCACCACCAAAATACAAACTCTTCGTGACAGGCTTGACAGGACACCCTGTCAACCATGCCCACCTGACCCTTCCTTCTCTGGCACACCTCTCACTACTTTTACCCCAGTCTCACAAGAAGAAATTCTCAACACAATCAAATCCATGTCGTTCAAAACCTGCGAACTGGATCCTCTTCCAGGTTCTGTCTACGCCGACTGTCTCCCTACTCTCCTCCCATTCATCACTGACATCATCAACACTTCTCTTCAAACTGGAACTGTCCCAGATTCTTTCAAGTCTGCTATTGTTCACCCTCTCCTCAAGAAACACAATTTAGATCCAAATGAACTGAAAAATTACCGGCCTATCTCTAATCTCTCTTTCTTGTCAAAACTCCTTGAAAAAGTCGTCCTCAACCAGCTGAACTCTCACCTGTCTGCCAACAATCTCCTCAATCCTTTCCAGTCAGCCTACCGCCAGTGCCATAGCACTGAAACTGCCCTACTACACATTCTCAACAATCTCCTCCTTGCAACTGATACTGGCAAAGTCTCTCTCCTCACACTCCTTGATCTGTCTGCAGCCTTTGATACCATTGATCATGGTATTCTCCTTTCTAGACTTCATCATACTTTTGGCATCTCTGACATTGCTCTGTCTTGGTTCACTTCATACCTATCAAACAGAAAACAAACCGTTCTCATCAATGGCACTTACTCTCAACCTGCATACCTGACCTGTGGTGTTCCACAAGGATCTGTCCTTGGCCCTGTTCTTTTCACTCTTTACACCTCCCCCCTGTCCACCATCACCAACTCCCATTCTATAAAACACCACTTCTATGCTGATGACACCCAACTTCAAGACAGTGACTCACCTGATAATATACAGCGCCTGTTGACTCGCACCACTGAGTGTTACTCGGACATTAAGAACTGGATGACACACAATAGACTTCAGCTTAATGACGACAAAACAGAAGCTATCCTCATTGGCACCCGTCAGAAACTTTCTCAGCTGCCTCCTCTTTCTCTCCCATTATGTAACACATCAGTTCCAATTTCTGATTCAGCTAAAAACCTTGGTGTCTGCATTGACTCTACCCTCTCCATGAACAACTTTGTTTCTCAAACTGCCAGATCCTGCTACTATCATCTCCATCGTATAAAGCTGATCAGGAAGTATCTCTCTGTCGAAACAACTGCAAAACTCGTTCTCTCCTTCATAATGTCTCGCATTGACTATTGCAATTCACTCCTGTCTGGTCTTCCTGCCTCCACCATTCACATCCTACAGCGCATTCAAAACAATGCTGCACGCCTTGTACTCAAAAAGAAAAAAGCTGACCACATATCTCCTCTCCTGGCACAACTTCACTGGCTCCCTGTATCAAAGCGCATACAGTACAAACTAGACACCATGTGCTACAAAAGCCTCAATAACGCAGCCCCCGATTACCTGTCAAGCCTACTTGAGATCTATGTTCCCTCACGTACCCTCCGCTCTGCCTCCGATCCTCTGACATTTCGCTTTCCACGCACTAAGCTCAATACCTATGGTCCACGAGCCTTCTCTGTTTCTGGTCCACTCTCCTGGAACAAACTTCCTCTCTCAGTCCGTCAGCAACCTACTTTTGTCTCCTTCAAGTCCGCTCTCAAAACTCACCTTTTCTCTCCTGCATAAAATCCTAACCTCACTCAACCCTCCCCTCTGCAGCCTGTCTCCGCTCGGAGGGAATCACATGGTTATAATATATAATTGTATGCTATGCTCTCTATAATTTTCCATTGCTTTTATTCTTGCTTTATTGCTTTTATTCTTTCTCCCCATTTGTAGCCATGCGTGTGTGTGGGTGTGTGTGTGTGTGTGTGTGTGTGTGTGTGTGTCTGTGTGTGTGCGTGCGTGTGTGTGCGAGCGTGCGTGCCTGCGTGTGTGTCTGCTTCAGCGCTTAGATTTGATTTTATCAAGATTTTGCGCTATATAAATATTGTAATTATTATTAATTATTATTATTATTAATACACAGACAACATGTAATCACACAATAAGACATCAATACACAGACAATATGTAATCACACAATACGACATCAACACACAGACAACATGTAATCACACAATAGGACATCAATGCACAGACAACATGTAATCACACCATAAGACATCAATATACAGATATCATGTAATCACACAACAAGACATCAATACACAGACAACATGTAATCACACAATAAGACATCAATACACAGACAACATGTAATCACACCATAAGACATCATTACACAGACAACATGTAATCACACCATAAGAAATCAATACACTGATATCATGTAATCACAGAATAGGACATCAATACACAGACAAAATGTAATCACACAATAGGACATCAATATACAGACAACATGTAATCACACCATAAGACAACAATACACAGACAACATGTAATCACACCATAAGACATCAATTCACAGACAACATGTAATCACACCATAAGACATCAATACACAGACAACATGTAATCACACATTAGGACATCAATACACAGACAACATGTAATCACACCATAAGACATCAATTCACAGACAACATGTAATCACACAATAGGACATCAATACACTGATAACATGTAATCACACCATAAGACATCAATACACAGATATCATGTAATCACACAATAGGACACCAATACACTGATAACATGTAATCACACACCATAAGACATCAATACACTGATAACATGTAATCACACCATAAGACATCAATACACTGATAACATGTGATCACACAACAAGACATCAATACACTGATAACATGTAATCACACCATAAGACATCAATACACTGATAACATGTAATCACACCATAAGACATCAATACACTGATAACATGTAATCACACCATAAGACATCAATACACTGTAACATGTAATCACACCATAAGACATCAATACACTGATAACATGTAATCACACCATAAGACATCAATACACTGATAACATGTAATCACACCATAAGACATCAATACACTGATAACATCTAATCACACCATAAGACATCAATACACTGATAACATGTAATCACACCATAAGACATCAATACACTGATAACATGTAATCACACAATAGGACATCAATACACAGACAACATGTAATCACACCATAAGACATCAATACACTGATAACATGTAATCACACCATAAGACATTAAAACACAGACAACATGTAATCACACCAAAAGACATACAATACACAGACAACATGTAATCACACCATAAGACATCAATACACAGACAACATGTAATCACACAATAGGACATCAATACAAAGACAACATGTAATCACACAATAAGACATCAATACACAGACAACATGTAATCACACAATAAGACATCAATACACAGACAACATGTAATCACACCATAAGACATCAATACACAGACAACATGCAATCACACAATAGGACATCAAAACACAGACAACATGCAATCACACAACAGGACATCAATACACAGACAACATGTAATCACACCATAAGACATCAATACACAGATAACATGTATTCACACAACAGGATATCAATACACAGACAACATGTAATCACATAATAGACATCAATACACAGATAACATGTAATCACACCATAAGACATCAATACACAGACAACATGTAATCACACAATAGACATCAATACACAGACAACATGTAATCACACAATACGACATCAATACACAGACAACATGTAATCACACAACAGACATCAATACACAGACAACATGTAATCACACATAGACATCAATACACAGACAACATGTAATCACACACAAGACATCAATACACAGACAACATGTAATCACACAAAGACATCAATACACAGAAACATGTAATCACAATAGCATAATCACAGAAAATGTAATACACATAACTCATACACAGACACATGTAATCACACAAAACATCAATCACACATAACATGGTAATCACAACAATAGGAATCAATACACAGAAACATGTAATCACACAAAGGACATCAATACACAGACACATGTAATCACACAAAGACATCAATACACAGAAACATGTAATCACACAAAGACATCAATACACAGAAACATGTAATCACACAATAGGACATCAATACACAGACAACATGTAATCACACAAAGACATCAATACACAGACAACATGTAATCACACAAAGACATCAATACACAGACAACATGTAATCCACACAAAGACATCAATACACAGAAACATGTAATCACACAATAGGACATCAATACACAGACAACATGTAATCACACATAAGGACATCAATACACAGACAACATGTAATCACACAAAGAATCAATACACAGACAACATGTAATCACACAAAGGACATCAATACACAGACAACATGTAATCACACCAAGGACATCAATACACAGACAACATGTAATCACACAACAGGACATCAATACACAGACAACATGTAATCACACAACAGACATCAATACACAGATAACATGTAATCACACAATAGGACATCAATACACAGACAACATGTAATCACACAATAGGACATCAATACACAGACAACATGTAATCACACAAATAGACATCAATACACAGACAACATGTAATCACACAATAGGACATCAATACACAGACAACATGTAATCACACAACATAAGATCATCAATACACAGACAACATGTAATCACACAAAGGACATCATACACAACAACATGTAACACACAGATATACAGTACATGATCACAAGACACATAACAAAAGATGTAATCACACAAAGGACATCAATACACAGACAACATGTAATCACACAACAAGAATCAATACACGACATGTAATCACACAAAGGACATCAATAACAGATAACTGAATCACAGATAGGACATCATACACAGAAACATAATCACCAAAGACTCAATAAACACTAAGGTCACATCACAGACATCAAAAAGAAGAAGTGTAATCAACATGACATGCATACACAGAAATATGTGCTGATAAGGAATCATTCACGAAGTCACAAACAAGGACATCAATACAGGACATACGATGTCAATACAAACAACAGGAGTGGTAAGGTCATACTGATGTCAAAACAAGGAGTGGTAAGTCATACTGAAGTCAAAACAAGGAGGGTAGTCAGAGTCAAACAGATGTAACATACACAAGGAGTGGTAAGGTCATAACTGATGTCAAAACAAGGAGTGGTAAGGTCATACTGATGTCAAAACAAGGAGTGGTAAATCATACTGATGTCAAAACAAGGAGTGGTAAGGTCATACTGATGTCAAGGAGTGGTAAGGTCATACTGATGTCAAAACAAGGAGTGGTAAGATCATACTGATGTCAAAACAAGGAGTGGTAAGGTCATACTGATGTCAAGGAGTGGTAAGGTCATACTGATGTCAAAACAAGGAGTGGTAAGGTCATACTGATGTCAAGGAGTGGTAAGGTCATACTGATGTCAAGGAGTGGTAAGGTCATACTGATGTCAAAACAAGGAGTGGTAAGGTCATACTGATGTCAAGGAGTGGTAAGATCATACTGATGTCAAAACAAGGAGTGGTAAGGTCATACTGATGTCAAGGAGTGGTAAGGTCATACTGATGTCAAGGAGTGGTAAGGTCATACTGATGTCAAAACAAGGAGTGGTAAGATCATACTGATGTCAAAACAAGGAGTGGTAAGGTCATACTGATGTCAAAACAAGGAGTGGTAAGGTCATACAGATGTCAAAACAAGGAGTGGTAAGGTCATACTGATGTCAAAACAAGGAGTGGTAAGGTCATACTGATGTCAAAACAAGGAGTGGTAAGGTCATACTGATGTCAAAACAAGGAGTGGTAAGGTCATACTGATGTCAAAACAAGGAGTGGTAAGGTCATACAGATGTCAAGGAGTGGTAAGGTCATACTGATGTCAAAACAAGGAGTGGTAAGATCATACAGATGTCAAGGAGTGGTAAGGTCATACTGATGTCAAAACAAGGAGTGGTAAGGTCATACTGATGTCAAAACAAGGAGTGGTAAGGTCATACTGATGTCAAAACAAGGAGTGGTAAGGTCATACTGATGTCAAGGAGTGGTAAGATCATACTGATGTCAAAACAAGGAGTGGTAAGGTCATACTGATGTCAAAACAAGGAGTGGTAAGGTCATACTGATGTCAAAACAAGGAGTGGTAAGGTCATACTGATGTCAAGGAGTGGTAAGATCATACTGATGTCAAAACAAGGAGTGGTAAGATCATACAGATGTCAAAACAAGGAGTGGTAAGGTCATACTGATGTCAAAACAAGGAGTGGTAAGGTCATACTGATGTCAAAACAAGGAGTGGTAAGGTCATACTGATGTCAAGGAGTGGTAAGATCATACTGATGTCAAAACAAGGAGTGGTAAGATCATACAGATGTCAAAACAAGGAGTGGTAAGGTCATACTGATGTCAAAACAAGGAGTGGTAAGATCATACTGATGTCAAAACAAGGAGTGGTAAGGTCATACTGATGTCAAAACAAGGAGTGGTAAGGTCATACTGATGTCAAAACAAGGAGTGGTAAGGTCATACTGATGTCAAAACAAGGAGTGGTAAGGTCATACTGATGTCAAAACAAGGAGTGGTAAGGTCATACTGATGTCAAGGAGTGGTAAGGTCATACTGATGTCAAAACAAGGAGTGGTAAGGTCATACTGATGTCAAAACAAGGAGTGGTAAGGTCATACTGATGTCAAAACAAGGAGTGGTAAGGTCATACTGATGTCAAGGAGTGGTAAGGTCATACTGATGTCAAAACAAGGAGTGGTAAGATCATACTGATGTCAAAACAAGGAGTGGTAAGGTCATACAGATGTCAAGGAATGGTAAGGTCATACTGATGTCAAAACAAGGAGTGGTAAGGTCATACTGATGTCAAAACAAGGAGTGGTAAGATCATACTGATGTCAAAACAAGGAGTGGTAAGATCATACTGATGTCAAAACAAGGAGTGGTAAGGTCATACTGATGTCAAAACAAGGAGTGGTAAGGTCATACTGATGTCAAAACAAGGAGTGGTAAGGTCATACTGATGTCAAAACAAGGAGTGGGAAGATCATACTGATGTCAAAACAAGGAGTGGTAAGATCATACAGATGTCAAGAGTGGTAAGGTCATACTGATGTCAAAACAAGGAGTGGTAAGGTCATACTGATGTCAAAACAAGGAGTGGTAAGGTCATACTGATGTCAAAACAAGGAGTGGTAAGGTCATACTGATGTCAAGGAGTGGTAAGGTCATACTGATGTCAAGGAGTGGTAAGGTCATACTGATGTCAAAACAAGGAGTGGTAAGGTCATACTGATGTCAAAACAAGGAGTGGTAAGGTCATACTGATGTCAAAACAAGGAGTGGTAAGATCATACAGATGTCAAAACAAGGAGTGGTAAGGTCATACTGATGTCAAAACAAGGAGTGGTAAGGTCATACTGATGTCAAAACAAGGAGTGGTAAGGTCATACTGATGTCAAAACAAGGAGTGGTAAGATCATACTGATGTCAAAACAAGGAGTGGTAAGGTCATACTGATGTCAAGGAGTGGTAAGATCATACTGATGTCAAAACAAGGAGTGGTAAGATCATACTGATGTCAAAACAAGGAGTGGTAAGGTCATACTGATGTCAAGGAGTAGTAAGGTCATACTGATGTCAAAACAAGGAGTGATAAGGTCATACTGATGTCAAAACAAGGAGTGGTAAGGTCATACTGATGTCAAAACAAGGAGTGGTAAGGTCATACTGATGTCAAGGAGTGGTAAGGTCATACTGATGTCAAAACAAGGAGTGGTAAGGTCATACTGATGTCAAAACAAGGAGTGGTAAGGTCATACTGATGTCAAAACAAGGAGTGGTAAGGTCATAGTGATGTCAAGGAGTGGTAAGGTCATACTGATGTCAAAACAAGGAGTGGTAAGGTCATACTGATGTCAAGGAGTGGTAAGGTCATACTGATGTCAAGGAGTGGTAAGGTCATACAGATGTCAAGGAATGGTAAGGTCATACAGATGTTAAGGAATGGTAAGGTCATACTGATGTCAAGGAATGGCAAGGTCATACAGATGTCAAGGAATGGTAAAGTCATACAGATGTCAAAACGAGGAGTGGTAAGGTCATACAGATGTCAAGGAGTGGTAAGGCCATACATATGTCAAGGAGTGGTCAGGCCATACAGATGTCAATGAGTGGTCAGGCCATACAGATGTCAAGGAGTGGTCAGGCCATACAGATGTCAAGGAGTGGTCAGGCCATACAGATGTCAAGGAGTGGTCAGGCCATACAGATGTCAAGGAGTGGTCAGGCCATACAGATGTCAAGGAGTGGTCAGGTCATACAGATGTCAAGGAGTGGTCAGGTCATACAGATGTCAAGGAGTGGTCAGGCTATACAGATGTCAAGGAGTGGTCAGGCCATACAGATGTCAAGGAGTAGTCAGGCCATACAGATGTCAAGGAGTGGTCAGGCCATACAGATGTCAAGGAGTAGTCAGGCCATACAGATGTCAAGGAGTGGTCAGGCCATACAGATGTCAAGGAGTGGTAAAGCCGAGCTTGCATATCAACACACAGACAGCTTGTGACCACCCAGCAGCACATTAACCCTTTTGACTCCAGCTCCAGCACCCTGTCAACCAGCATCCTGCACTGTCAACCGTGTTAATAAAAACATCAACTTATCCCTTTTGACTCCCATACTCTATCCACCAGGCTTTCTGCAGGAAGCTGGTGCCTAGGGTGAGGGATTCAAAAGGTTAAGTTTATGCAGTTGGTGGATAGGGTTCGGGGAGTCAAGGGGTTAAGACAGAGAGAGAGAGAGAGACAGCTAGTGACACAACCGGAGGCCACTCACAGCAGGTGTAGTGTTCGTTGTCGGCCATAACGGCGCTCTTACACAGACACATCCCGTCCACACACTGCGCCTGGGGGTCTTTGCATGGGATGACCACATCACACGTCCCTCCTATCATCCCTTCCGCCGGCACTGAAACCATATCACTCAAACCTCTTAAAAGAAAGAAAGAAAGAAAGAAAAACGAAAGAAAGAAAGACAGACAGAAGACAGACAGAAAGAAACAGACAGAAGAAGACAGAAAGAAGACAGAAAGAAGACAAGAAAGACAGAAGAAAGAAAGACAGACAGAAGAAAGACAGACAGAAGACAGACAAGACAGACAGAAAGAAAGACAGACAGAAAGAAAGACAGACAGAAAGACAGACAGAAAGAAAGACAGAGAGAAAGAAAGAAAAAAGAAGACAGAAAGACAGAAAAGAAAGACAGAAAGACAGACAGAAAGAAAGCAAAGACAGAAAGAAAGAAGCAGACAGAAGAAGCAGACAGAAAGAAAGAAAGACAGACAGACAGAAAGAAAGACAGACAGAAAGAAAGAAAGTAAGAAAGACAGAAAGAAAGAAAGTAAGAAAGACAGAAAGAAAGAAAGACAGAAAGAAAGAGACAGAACGAAAGAAAGACAGAAAGAAAGACAGAAAGAAAGACAGAAAGACAGACAGACAGAAAGACAGAAAGACAGAAAGACAGACAGAAAGAAAGAAAGACAGACAGAAAGAAAGACAGACAGACAGAAAGACAGACAGACAGACAGAAAGAAAGAAAGACAGAAAGAAAGACAGGAAGAAAGACAGACAGAAAAAAAGACAGGCAGACAGACCGACAGAAAGAAAGAAAGAAAGAAAGAAAGAAAGCAAGACAGAAAGAAAGACAGACAGACAGGCAGACAGACAGAAAGAAAAAAGACAGAAAGAAAGACAGAAAGAAAGAAAGTAAGAAAGACAGAAAGAAAGAAAGTAAGAAAGACAGAAAGAAAGACAGACAGACAGAAAGAAAGAGGGAACGACAGACAGAAAGAAAGACAGACAGACAGAAAGAAAGACAGAAAGTAAGAAAGACAGAGAGACAGAAAGAAAGACAGACAGACAGAAAGAGAGACAGAAACTGAGAAAGAAAGAAAGAAAGACAGACAGACAGAAAGACAGACAGAAAGAACAAAAGAAAGAAACAGACCGCACAAAGAACCAAGAATACCAACCAAACAATAACCAATAACAAACAGAAATTCAGATGACTTGCTGGGTTTTGATGACTATATCATCCTGCTTAACTTCTGCCCATGTAGTTATTAGTTCGTTCAATCGCCAGTGTCATTATAATAGTTATCCTTAATGCCTGAATAGGATAAGGTACATTTTCCCCATGTGGAGAACATTAGTTGCTGATTTATATGACAGTGGAATAATGGCCAGTAAATAATAATGACAATGATAATAATAATGTACGCTTGTAGTTCGCCTAGCAGCACTCGAGATGCTGACAATTCTACAATACAAAAATGAACGAAATATACATGTAACATATATTAATATGGATTAAAGGTTGGAGGGAAAATGATAAACAACATTCGATACGCAGATGACACCGTGCTAATTGCAGAAAATGAAAGGGACCTACAAAACCTTGTGAATATACTAGAAACAGAAAGCAAAGGTAAAGGGTTGGAACTAAACAGCAGGAAGACTGAAGTCATGGTGATCAGTAAAAAACATGAAATCCCCTCCTGCAAAATAAAAACAAATGGCACAACCTTGACACAGGTTAATAAGTTCAAATACCTGGGAACGGTCATTTCATCAGACGGCAGAAGCACATCGGAAATAGCTGGCAGAATCGGCCAAGCCAAAACAGCATTCAAGAAGATGACAAGCATTCTTACCAACAAATGCCTATCAATTAACATCAGAAAGAGAGTCCTTGAATGTTATATAGAACCAATACTGTTGTATCGATGCGAGGCGTGGACAGTCAGCAAGCAAAGCCAGAGCAGGATCGAGGCAGCCGAGATGTGGTTTCTCAGAAGAATGTTGAGAGTTCCATGGACAGCAAAGAAAACAAACGAGACAGTCTTGATGGAGGCAGACACAAATAGATCACTCATAAGGAAGATTAGGAAAAGACAAGCAACATTTATAGGCCATTTTATGAGGAAGGGGGATTTGGAGCACCTGGTCACAACGGGAAAGCTGGAGGGAAAGAGAGCACCAGGTAGACTCAGGGAGAGAATGCTGGACGGACTTGCAGAGTGGCTGGGGATGAGGAGGGTGGGGGAGATGCTGGGGGCAACAAGAGATATAGATGGTTGGAAGTCCATGGTCGCCAACGCCATGCGGCAGGGCACCTGATGATGATGATGATACATTAACTAATACGCATTAACATCATGCAAACACTCAATAATATCCGTATACAACGTACTATAAGAAGGCCCTAAAACAGAATGGGATAGGGTCAGTATATCGAAGTTCATTTAAACAGAAAGATTCAAAGATAAGATGCGCTCAAAGTTAGGTCTTTAAAGAGGAAAGATTAGGCAAATTTCTCAGTAAGTTTGTCGGTTGCTTTGTTGATTTTGCGGTTTTACTCTCTCTCTCTCTCTCTCTCTTCTCCCCCACCCCCCGTCGTAAGGATTTACTGTATTATGATTTGCTTCTGCTATCTGTCTGTCAGATTTATTTCTTCTTTTCTTCATTTTTAGCGACGGTTAGCCCCTACCAATGTAAATATAAAGTACCTCTTTCACTATTTTATAACCTTCTCAATTTTACTACGTTACAATCTTCTTCCCCCATTACATCTTTCTTTTTTATTCCTAAGCTGCTGGCATATGCTATTATGTAATAATATGTATATGTATGTAATGTGTAGTAGTTGTTTCGATGCTGAAGGGAGATAACCTTTCCGTTCTCTACGAGGGGAAAAAGAAGAAACAACAACAACAACAACAAAACGGAAGACAATAAGCATCTTACGTATAATACAACTGGATTTGTGCATGTAATAGGATCATGTTGAAAATATGATTTTGTACATATCTTTAAAGAAGATGAAAAGCATTCTTACCAACAAAGGCCTATCAATTAACATCAAAAATGGAGTTCTTGAGTGTTCTAAAGAACCGATACTGTTGTACGGTTGTGAGGCGTGGACAGTCAACATGCAAAGTCAGAACAAGATTGAGGCAAGTCAAATGTGTTTTCTCAGAGGAATGTTGAGAGTTCCATGGACAGCAAAGAAAACAAACGAGACAGTCTCGCAGGAGGCAGACACAAGAAGAGCGTTAATAAAGACGATTAGGAAAAGACAAGCAACCTTTGTAGGACATTTTATGAGGTAAAAGAAATTAGTGCTCAGGTCACAACAGGAAAGATGGAGGGAAAAAGAACATCAGTTAGACCCTGGGAGAAAATACTGGACGGACTTGCAGGGTGGCTGAGGACAGAGAGGGTTGGAGATGTACTTGCAGCAACACGGGATAGATTCGTATGGAGGGCCATGATCGCCAACGCCATGTAGCAGGGCACATGATGATGATGATGATATCTTTCATTGCGGTAAACACGATACACTGGACGTTTTGTCAGTTTATTGGAAATATTGGTTGATGAATTAAATGAATTGTAAAAAGAGAGAGAGAGAGAGGAGAGAGAGAGAGAGAGAGAGAGAGAGAGAGAGAGAGAAAGAGAGAGAGAGAGTGAGAGAGACAGAGAGGGAATAGAGAGAGATAGAGATAGAGAGAGAAAGAGACAGAGAGAAAGAGACAGAGAAAGAGAGATAAAGATAGAGAGAGAGAGAGAAAAAGAGAGAAGAAAGAGGAAGAGAAAGAAAGAGAAGAGAGAGAAAGAGAGAGAGAAAAGAGAAGAGAGAGAAAGAGGAGAGAAAGAGAGAGAAAAAGAGAGAGAGAGAGAGAGAGAGAGAAAAGAGAAAAGAAGAGAGAGAGAAAGAGAGAGAGAAGAAGAGAGGGAGAAGAACGTACGACACAGCAGTCCACTGGTGATGGCCACTTCTTCTCCAGCACACATACACGTGCCGTTGGCACACTTCGCGCCGGAGACACACACATTGCTATCCTGATTGGAGCAGTTGCCCCCGACCGGCGCTCCTGAAATAAAACAAACGTAGTCTTACTAAATCCTATACTAATTCTACTCCTATATTATTCTGATGAATATGTATGCGATGTTCGAAAGTTGTACTTTTCATTCATTTTGTCTGAAATGATAAAGAAGACAGAATCAACAGAAATAAAATGTAGAAAGAGCATATAAAACGGAGATTTAACTACGTGATATGAAACAATATATTGTGTAGTTTTGAAACTGTCCTGGTTCCGAAAATTTAAAACCTAAAAAGTATGGTCTGAACTATTCTTTACAGAAGTTGGTCATTTGTTTTGGAAACACGTTTCAAGCATAAAATTAGTGTTGTTTTTTTTTCTCAGAAATATAGATCAACATAGACAATAAGTTTACTTTCAAGACCGATTCTACGTAATGAAAATAAAATGTTTGAATTGATGTGGTAAACTTTATTAGTTAGACTGAAAAGAGAGTTCGATGCATTGCACATTTTCTGAATAATGATGAATGATTTATGAGAATTAAATTGAAAATACACAATGAATTATAAAACATTTCGGTTTTTCATGGACGCAAAATGTCAGCATAGAATTACATGAAGCGAATACAAGTGAACAAACCATTGGATGTATACAGGATATTCCTACAGCGCTAAAAGCAATTCACTTCAAATTAAAGAGATCAAAACTGTACCTAGATATTTCAACAGAGTACGAAACACTTCTAACTTTGTGTTTAAAAGGGTTAGAAAAACTGTAAACAAGCATTGAATGGAAAAGAAGTTATCTATAAAAATTCCTATACTACAACTGTAAACAAGCATTGAATGGAAAAAAAGTTATCTGTAAAAATTCCTGTACTACAACTGTAAACAAGCATTGAATGGAAAAAAAAGTTATCTGTAAAAATTCCTGTACAACTGTAAACAAGCATTGAATGGAAAAAAAGTTATTTATAAAAATTCATATACTACAACTGTAAACAAGCATTGAATGGAAAAAGTTATTTATAAAAATTCATGTACTACAACTGTAAACAAGCATTGAATGGAAAAAAAAGTTATTTATAAAAATTCCCGTACTACAAATGATTACATTGAAATTGTTGCAGATACTTGTATATAAATTTTTGGGCACTGTCGCCATCTTGAAAGAAATGGCACTTTTAAATAATTTTCATTTTACTGACCACATACTTTGGATGTGTTTGTAAGTTAAAAGATTCTTAGGAAGAGGATCAATGATATTTTGAAGTCAAACTACACCATTTGTGCAAATATCAGATTAACTGAACACATCATTACTTTTTGTTGGTGAAAACATGTACTCAGATCCAATATTTCATGTAATTATTCTTCTAAGAAAAGTACACACTTATAAGCCCAAATCCAAAAACAAGCTCTTTGCAAATCTTATCTTATCTTCCAAATCAAATCTTATGGACCCTGTCTCCTGAGATTCTGAGGGTCCGGGCCACATCCAGGTCATGACTCCTGGATGCCCTTCTGTTTAGACAGAAAATTGTCCACCACCTGGGTTTGAACCCGAGCAGCCCAAGTGGTCAGCCGTCTCAAGGTCACGTAATCAACACCATCATCAACTCCCATTCTATAAAACACCACTTCTATGCTGATGACACCCAACTTCAAGACAGTGACTCACCTGATAATATACAGCGCCTGTTGACTCGCACCACTGAGTGTTACTCGGACATTAAGAACTGGATGACACACAATAGACTTCAGCTTAATGACGACAAAACAGAAGCTATCCTCATTGGCACCCGTCAGAAACTTTCTCAGCTGCCTCCTCTTTCTCTCCCATTATGTAACACATCAGTCCCAATTTCTGATTCAGCTAAAAACCTTGGTGTCTGCATTGACTCTACCCTCTCCATGAACAACTTTGTTTCTCAAACTGCCAGATCCTGCTACTATCATCTCCATCGTATAAGGCTGATCAGGAAGTATCTCTCTGTCGAAACAACTGCAAAACTCGTTCTCTCCTTCATAATGTCTCGCATTGACTATTGCAATTCACTCCTGTCTGGTCTTCCTGCCTCCACCATTCACATCCTACAGCGCATTCAAAACAATGCTGTACGCCTTGTACTCAAAAAGAAAAAAGCTGACCACATATCTCCTCTCCTGGCACAACTTCACTGGCTCCCTGTATCAAAGCGCATACAGTACAAACTAGACACCATGTGCTACAAAAGCCTCAATAACGCAGCCCCCGATTACCTGTCAAGCCTACTTGAGATCTATGTTCCCTCACGTACCCTCCGCTCTGCCTCCGATCCTCTGACTTTTCGCTTTCCACGCACTAAGCTCAATACCTATGGTCCACGAGCCTTCTCTGTTTCTGGTCCACTCTCCTGGAACAAACTTCCTCTCTCAGTCCGTCAGCAACCTACTTTTGTCTCCTTCAAGTCCGCTCTCAAAACTCACCTTTTCTCCTCCGCATAAAATCCTAACCCCCCTCTGCAGCCTGTCTCCGCTCGGAGGGAATCACATGGTTATAATATATAATTGTATATGCTATGCTCTCTATAATTTTCCATTGCTTTTATTCTTGCTTTTATTGCTTTTATTCTTTCTCCCCATTTATAGCCATACGTGTGTGTGTGTGTGTATGTGTGTGTGTGTGTGTGTGTGCGTGCGTGTGTGTGCGTGCGTGCGTGCTTGCGTGTGTGTCTGCTTCAGCGCTTAGATTTGATTTTATCAAGATTTTGCGCTATATAAATATTGTAATTATTATTATTATTATTATTATTAATCCTTGCAGATGTCTTAATCATTTGGCTCTTGGACTCTGGTAACATATAGGGTAATTTTAAGCCTTATGAAGCTCACTGTTATTCCTCCTTGACCAGATCCAGCTGGAACACTTTTTAGCTGCTTCTGCCATTGCCTAAATTTAAGGCTCTGGTCCTCTCTCTCTCTCCCAGAAATCGAAAGCCGTTTCATGAGATCA
>JAPXFY010000019.1:62975604-62990604 GCA_030674185.1 Monoplex corrugatus
GTTAAATCAGGGACAAACAAGAAATGGTGTTCTTTGAACAAGGGACAAAACAGAAAAGGAACAGTTAAATCAGGGACAAACAAGAAAAGGTGTTCTTTGAACAGGGGACAAACAGAAAAGGTGTTCTTTGAAAAGGGGACATACAGAAAAGGAACAGTTAAATCAGGGACAAACAAGAAAAGGTGTTCTTTGAACAGGGGACATACAGAAAAGGAACAGTTAAATCAGGGACAAACAAGAAAAGGTGTTCTTTGAACAGGGGACATACAGAAAAGGAGTACTTAAATCAGGGACAAACAAGAAAAGGTGTTCTTTGAACAGGGGACAAACATAAAAGGAACAGTTAAAACAGGGACAAAAAGAAAAGGTGTTCTTTGAACAGGGGACAAAAAGAAAAGGTGTTCTTTGAACAGGGGACATACAGAAAAGGAGTACTTAAATCAGGGACAAACAAGAAAAGGTGTTCTTTGAACAGGGGACAAACATAAAAGGAACAGTTAAAACAGGGACAAAAAGAAAAGGTGTTCTTTGAACAAGGGACAAACAAGAAAAGGTGTTCTTTGAACAGGGGACAAAACAGAAAAGGAGTACTTAAATCAGGGACAAACAAGAAAAGGTGTTCTTTGAACAGGGGACAAACAAGAAATGGTGTTCTTTGAACAGGGGACAAACAAGAAATGGTGTTCTTTGAACAGGGGACAAACAAGAAATGGTGTTCTTTGAACAGGGGACAAACAAGAAAAGGTGTTCTTTGAACAGGGGACAAACAAGAAAAGGTGTTCTTTGAACAGGGGACAAACAAGAAAAGGTGTTCTTTGAACAGGGGACAAACAAGAAAAGGTGTTCTTTGAACAGGGGACAAACAGAAAAGGAACAGTTAAATCAGGGACAAACAAGAAAAGGTGTTCTCTGAACAGGGGACAAACAAGAAAAGGTGTTCTTTGAACAGGGGACAAACAGAAAAGGAACAGTTAAATCAGGGACAAACAGAAAAGGTGTTCTTTAAACAGGGGACAAACAAGAAAAGGTGTTCTTTGAACAGGGGACAAACAGAAAAGGAACAGTTAAATCAGGGACAAACAGAAAAGGTGTTCTTTGAACAGGGGACAAACAGAAAAGGAACAGTTAAATCAGGGATAAACAAGAAAATGTGTTCTTTAACTCTTTTGACTCCTGCAGCCAGTATTAAATAATCCCCTAGTCATTCATTATTTCACTTCGCCTTTTGACTCTGTCTAGTTTCCACATTTTTCATACTTATTCTGCTTACTAGTGCTTCAAATCGTCCTTCACACACGCACATCCCTTTTTGGATGAAACTGTTAAAGCAGTGGTCTGTGTGCGAAAGCATTGCTATTTGTACCTAACGGTGAGGATGCACAAGCATAACTGTCAGATTAGCACTGTTTTGTGATATTATGTATGTGTATGTCTCTTTTTTTTTTTAATTGCATGATTTAAATTTATAATGCAGGCTGTTACATTCATTGTACCCAAAATCGTAGTTGATTTTACTGTAAATATTCAACATCAGTTTTGTGGACATTCACTGTAACAAGATTTTTTTAGTCTATTTCATTGTATATATCATATGAATATGAATTTGATCATCTCTGTATAGAGTGTTGTGAAATAAACGTCCACCAGCTTCCTGCATTCTCAACCATGCCAGCAAAGCAAAAACTTAACCATTTGACTCCCTCACCCTATCCACCAGCTTCCTGCAGGAAGCTGGTGGATAGGGTGAGGGAGTCAAAGGGTTAAGTTTTTGCAGTTGGTGGATAGGGTGCGGGAGTCAAAGGGTTAAACAGGGGACAAACAGACAAGAGGTAATTAAATCATGGACAAAATGAAGCCGTGACATTAAAAAAAAAGAGGGCAAAAAGAAAAGGTGGCCTTTAAACAGTAGGTCATGAAGAAAGAAAAGGGATTGCGTGTACCTGCATGGAACTGAAGTCCATAAAATAATGAGACGGACAGACAGACGAACAGACAGACAGCAGACAGACAGACAGACAGACAGACACTTTTTAAACAGTAGATCATCAAGAAAGAAAAGGGACTGCATATACCTGCGTGGAACTGAAGTCCATAAAATAATGAGACGGACAGACAGACAGATGAACAGACAGACAGACAGACGAACAGACAGACAGATGAACAGACAGACAGACAGACGAACAGACAGACAGACAGACGGACAGACGAACAGACAGTTCAAGACAAAGTGGACAGACACTTAGACAATGGAAATTCCGAACGAAGTTCAGTGGACTACACGCATCAAGAGAACTGTTTATTGAAAGTGTCGACTTTTCTCGAGAAGAAGAAAAAATCCAAGATCCAAAGACTTACTGCACGTGGAATCCATATCACACACAGCGTCTTCTGAACAGATCGTGCTCGTTTCGCAGGGACTTCCTAAAGTTAGTTCTGCAGCATAAAGAAATGGCATTATGGTTTAAAAAAAAACCCCAACAACAGCAATAAACAAACAACAACAACAAAAAAAGACATGCGTGATAGCCGAGTGGTCAGGATACTAGTCTTCCAACTAGAAGATCTGGGTTCGAAACTGCTTATGTATGCCTGGAGGGAGGTAGAGGTTGGTTCTGATCTTGATTACTGTAATGCTCTCCTTACTGGACTACCAGCTTCTTCTCTCCTGTGTCTGCAAACGCATACAAAACAGCTGCTCGTCTAGTCCTCAGAAAGAAAAAAAAATTGATCTCCTTCGCTCTCTTCACTGGTTGCCTGACTTAGAAAGAATTGGATATAAGCTGGATACCTTCAGTTACAAATCTATTCACCAGTCTGCTCCATCATATCTTTGCGACAACATCAATATTTTTATATGCCAACTGGCACTTTGCGTTCAGCTTTAGACTCTTTTCCTTCAGGTCCTTAGATTTAAACTATATCTAAGTGTTGGCCAGCGTTTTTCTGCTGTCTCAGGACCGTCAGCCTGGAATAGACTTCCGCTCTGCCCTCGCCTAACACCTACCCTTTCTGCTTTTAAATCTAATTTAAAAACCCGTCTCTTTTCCCAACAATGAATTCTACAATTACTTCTTCCCCTCAGTCTGTGTGTTCAATATTGTACGGTGGCCTTTTGTCGATTGTATGCGTATCCCTGGTGCGTGAGCGCGCTTTGATTTGAATTGTCAAGATTTGGCGCCGTAAAACTACTGCAGTCATCATCATCATCATCATCATCATCATCATCATCATCATCATCATCATCACCACCACCATCATCAACATCATCATCATCATCATCATCATCATCATCATCATCATCATCATCAATCATCATCACCACCCCATCATCATCATCATCATCATCATCATCATCATCATCGTCGTTATTATAATTATTATTATTATTATTATCATCATCATCATTATTATTATTACTATTATCATCATCATTATTATCATATTATTATTATTATTATTATCTCCCAGTCAACTTATGTGCAGACCTGCTATGCCTCAACCCTCTTCATGTGCAGAAACTGAATACTGCTCAGTGGCTCACAGAAACACGAAAAAAACCCAACAACAACTCAGTATGTGCACACCCCCGAACACGGAGTATGACTGTCTTAATGGTTAGGATAGAAAGTAGGAAAAAACAAACAAAAAAAAACCCCAATGGTCGTACACATAAAACTCCACTCGTGCATTCGAGTATCCATGGCAGTCATAGCCTATGAACAAACAAAATCGTGGAAGAAAAAAAAAACACCTTCACATCACAGTCACTGTCACAGTTTTATGATCATAATCATTGTCGCCATCGTCATCAACATCGTTGCCATCGTCGCTGTCGTCATCAATATTACCATTATCGTCGTCATCGTCATTGTTATCATCAAGATCATACTCATTTCGCTGTCATTATTGTCAGTATTATCTTTTTTCTTTCATTTTGTAGTATTTTTTGTTCCAACCACCTTGCTGTCTCAGTAGCGAGGAATCCTTGTGGTGTTTTTTTTAATGTTTTTATAGGATCATTGCACTCAGGGAGGTTACTTTTATGCTCACCTTTTTTCTTTTTCTTGTTTTTTGTCCCATTTTCTACGCCACCTTAATGCCACAGAAGCTGGAACAGTTTTTACAATGCGATGATGATGATGATTATGAGGATGATAATCATGATACTTTGGAGTTCCATTCAGGACTGAGACTGCATGACAGGGTTGTACTCTACGCTTACTATCATAATATATCCTGGTGTCAACCAGGCCCGAGAGATACAGACACCTGTGGTGCTGGTCAGAAGATTTGAGCAACGCCCTCAGTGACGCATCCGGGAAGTGGATGAGACTCGACTGTGTGATCCCAGTCTTCCCGATGAGCCCATACCACACCAGCTCTGGGTAGCATCCGGTTAGAGGCGAAAAATACACGCACACACAAACACACACAAACAAACAAACAAACCACACACACACCACACACACACACACAACACATGCGCACACACACAGACACTCACACACATGCGCACCACACACAACACAGACACAGACAAACACACACACACATTATATGTATATATACACAAACAATATACTCACACACATACACACACACACACACACACACACTCACCACACACAACACACACACACACACATGCGCACACACACAGACACACACACAGAGCATTCACACATGCGCACACACACAAACACACACACACACATTATATATATATATATATATATATATATATATATATATATACTATATATATACACACAACACATACATGTATACTCACATACACACACACACACACACACACACACACACCACACACACACACACACACACACACACACACACACACACACACACACACACGAGTGTCATAACAAAAATAGAAGGCAGACTTACTACACTGATGCATTTCACAAACTGTTCCAGCAACACAGACTTCTTTTTCTGCGTGCTCATCACACATCTCCCCAGCTTCTCTCTCTGTACCAAGACAAAGCAAATCAATAAATAAAAAAAATCCAAAACAAGTGTGCCTGCCCGCGTTGAAGCAAACAGGAACCAGAAAAAAACACGAAAATGGAATCAGAACGCGTATTCAATACCAACAAATTAACATCAGGAAGAGATCCAAAAACAAGTGTGCCTGCCCGCGTTGAAGCAAACAGGAACCAGAAAAAAAACACGAAAAATCAACAAGACCGCGTATTCAATACAAGACAAGACTGTCTTGTTTGTTTTCTTTGCTGTCCATGGAACTCTCATGTTGTATTAAATCAGGAAGAGAGTTCTTGAATGTTATATAGAACCGATACTGTTATACATTCGTGAGGCGTGGACAGTCAACACGATAAGTTAGAACGAAATTGAGGCAACTGGAAATGTGGTTTCTAATGTTGAGAGTTCCATGGACAGCAAAGAAAACAAACGAGACAGTCTTGAAGGAGGCAGACACAAGAAGATCATCGATAAAGAAGGCTAAGAAAAGACAGCAACATATAGGACACTTTTATGAGGAAAGGGGAATTAGAGCACCTGGTCACAACAGGAAATCTGGAGGGAAAGAGAACACCAGGTAGACCCAGGGAGAAAATATTGGACGGACTTGCAGGATGGCTGAGGACAGCGAGGGTGGGAGATGTCTCGCAGCGACAGACGATAGATTTGTGTAGAGGGCCATTATCGCCAACGCCAAGCGGCAGAGCACATGATGATACTGATTTAATACCAGACAAGACAGGCCGAATTTTCGGCCAGATGGGCTTTGTCATGCGTAAACGTAAGATCACATACGATAAAGCATCAAGTACAAAAATTAGGAGAAAAAGACTGAAATTCCCTGCTGTTTTGTCCAGTGGGAGAAAAGGACTAAAATGAAACCAGACACATTATGATTTCACTGGACGAAGCAGCAGGGAAGTTTAAGTCTTTAGATACGCATTCTGAATCTATTTTCGTGGTTTCCTGGTTCCAATAAATAAAACAAATGAACAAATAAACACACCGATAAATGAATAAATCAACGAAATAGACAGAGAAGAAAAAAGAAAGAGGGAAAGAAACAATCAATAAGTAACATATGGTAAAGCAATCACTCAATCGATTATAAAAAATCGAATGCACAGGTTAACAAACAGATACACACTCCATGAACAAACAGATCATTAGTTGTTTTTTTTACCCTTTCAGCGCCAGACATTCTGGAATGCGGAAACTCCCAGCACCAGGTGTTTTTTGCAGCTGCAGCAATGACAACTGTCACTGCCTTTAAATGCATATAACTTCCCTATCTTTTTTAAAAAAATTCTCATGCTGACAAGTTTGGGGAATCCCCGTGCCGTGTGCAAAACATGACCTCTTTTCTCTCCCAAATGAAAGAGCGATTGCCACAAGAGTAACCTCTCATGAACTCGTTGCAAAAACGTTAAACGCAACATCGGTCCCGTAAGGATTAAGGACGATCAAATCATGCAAACGATCTGCTTACGACAGAAAATATTTCCTTTTTTTTAAATCATGACCCCCAAAAATGGATCTTTTCTCAGAGCGGAGGTCGTTGTCTGCTACAGATAACCAGGTAACCCAGTACTACCTACCGCACGGGGGGTGGGGTGGGGTGGCGGAGAGTCGGGAGTGATCTTCCTCCCCCCCCCCTCCCGAAAAAAAAAAATCAGACCTGGAGAAGATTGGGTTCCGCCAGGTTCAACTTTCACTAGACACACCTTATGGCAAGACTATTTGTAAAGACCGAGGCTTTGGCACGCAACCGACAGAGCTGGAAGAAGATGGTGAACAGTTCCTTAGTGTAGTGCTCCACTGAAGTCTTCGCAGAGTTAAGGGAGAAGAAGAAAAGAATGGATCAGTGTCCATTCGGGTATATACAAATATATATATATACATATAAATACATACATATATATATATTATATATATATACATACATGTATATTACACATGTATATGTATATTACACATGTATATGCATATATGTATACACATATACATACACACACATATATATTACATGTATATAATATATATATATATATATATGTATATAATATATATATATATATATATATATATAGAGAGAGAGAGAGAGAGAGAGAGATACATAGATATATATGGTACACTGCCATTGTTTTGTGAACACTGCCCCCAATACGGTTCATTATCATTATCATTATCATCATCATTATCATCATCATCATCGTTCAAATCCCAGTCGACTGTGCAGAGCCACGTAAAGGCTATGACCATCTGAACACCTCTCTGAATCTGAAAGAAAAAACACACACACACACCTTAAAAAAAAAAAAACTGGAAAAGTAACAGGTACACATATCAAAGCATTTGCACAAATGATCTGAAGGATATGCCTCTGGCGTTGATCATTTAGAAAAACAAACCTTAATACAAACATACAAGCATAGACTAAGTACGCTTGAATATATATAAAAACTGGTTTTAAGGTTGTTGTTTGTTTTTTTTGTTTTTTTTTTTCCAAAACGAATGAATTCACCGTGTGAAACTTGGACTGCTGTCTTGGTCACATAAACTGTGGAATAAATATTACAGGAACTAGACGTTCAGTTCGATTTCCCTGTCAAACTGAGGAGAAAGGTCGAGGCTTCAACAGGAAACGAACCCTGGAACCTCGAGTTTAGTTACTGGCAGGCGAACGTCTGAACCATCCTTCCACCTTTCTTTCATGATTCTTCAGATATTCTTTGTGTGGAATGTTGCTAGCTTAGTGAGGTCGCTGTCTGTCGTCCTCAAGCCGTAAATTAGAGTGGAAAGGACACATTTTTAGTACATTAACTAACATAATCAAAACATAATTTACAAGGTAAACTGAGGCCACCTAGGTTCATCTAAAGAGGCCATGCATAATTCGTGCCACTAACTAGAACATCTTTAAAATTTGTTTCCAATTAGTTACCAGATTTACACAAAATAAAACCAAGCTGAAGCATGTTTCAGTTAGTGGCACGAATCAGGCCTGGCGTCTTTAAAATCAATGTTGTGACCTCAATTTATCTTGTAACTTGTTACGTACTGCAGGTATAGCTTTCGTCAGTGCTAAACTGTAGGTTTACACCGACACACTCCATCCAGACAATCGGCGTTGGGGTCATCACAGCTGGCGTCACCGTCTGCATCAGAGCACGAACCACCGATCTTCTTCTCTTTGGGTTCTGCATCAAACAGAAAAGTCAACAGGCAGTTATGTCTACTGGGTGCCTTCGGCACACGCGTATACACAGTTTCTGTTTCAGTTTCAGTTCTCAAGATGGTGTTTTCACATGTACTGACGCCACAGATGTCATATGATGGATAATGATTATGGTGTAAGTCTTGTACCTGCCCATATAACCTATGCACTGGCGGCAAGGTCTTGGGTTCTGATCAGCATACGTTTTCTACGTCTATCATTGTACTAAAAAGTATGACTGCGTGGAACTAATACTGCATAGAGTCACCTTCACAGAAACACACGAGAAAGATAGAAAAATTGATTGATTGATTGATTGATGTATATTTCTAAATGGCCAAGAAAATGAAATAATACAAGTGTTTGAAAAGAGAAAGATAGACAGGCAGGCAGGCAGAAACACAGACAGACAGACAGACATGAATGACTCTCCATCGATCTAACGTAGGAGTGAGCGTGCTGGTTCTTTATCGCCCGGTACGGGTCTTCATGTGGGATACAAGACCATTTCTTAAGGCTCTGGTTCTTCCCTGGGCTCCGCATGGGAAGGAGTCCTGTGGCTTAGATGACCTCTTCTGTTGAATAACAGCTGTTCTGTGCTGTTCAGAATGTGACTTTGGCCAGCATGCACTTGCTGTTGCTAACTTATTCTGTTGAATAACAGCTATTCAGTGTTCTGTCCACAATGTGACTGTGGCCAACATGCACTTGCTGTTGCTAACTTATTCTGTTGAATAACAGCTGTTCAGTGTTCTGTTCACAATGTGACTGTGGCCAGCATGCACTGCTGTCGCTAACTTATTCTGTTGAATAACAGCTGTTCTGTGTTGTTCAGTGTTTTGTTCACAATGTGACTGTGGCCTGCATGCACTGCTGTCGCTAACTTATTCTGTTGAATAACAGCTGTTCTGTGTTGTTCAGTGTTCTGTTCAGAATGTGACTGTGACCTGCATGCACTGCTGTCGCTAACTTATTCTGTTGAATAACGGCTGTCCTGTGTTGTTCAGTGTTCTGTTCAGAATGTGACTGTCGCCAGCATGCACTGCTGTCGCTAACTTATTCTGTTGAATAACGGCTGTTCTGTGTTGTTCAGTGTTCTGTTCAGAATGTGACTGTCGCCAGCATGCACTGCTGCCGCTAACTTATTCTGTTGAATAACGGCTGTTCTGTGTTGTTCAGTGTTCTGTTCAGAATGTGACTGTCGCCAGCATGCACTGCTGTCGCTAACTTATTCTGTTGAATAACGGCTGTTCTGTGTTGTTCAGAATATGACTGTTGCGTGCATGCATTGCTGTTGCTAACTTGTTCTGTTGCAGTCAATGTTTTCTTAGCTTGTGGTGTTGATGGCACATGCGATTACATCTCAAACCAAACCAGCCAGTGATTGGTTGATGTTTTCGATTACACAGCAGACATCTTGCATATGCATATGTATCAGCTATGACCTGAGAGAACGGATTAATATTCACTGCGTGCGTGGCATCATATCTCGAATGTGTACATATTCTGTCTTATCTCCTGGTAATTCTGGAAGGGCTTCTTTCCCGCGTAATTGCGTCCGGTTGTTCCGATGGCTTGATCTATTCTGCATTTTTCCGCACTATTTCCTGAGCAGTTTTGTCCAGAGTAACGGTAAAGAAGAGTTCAACATGCCTCTTTCGATCATGCAACTCTGTTCCTTCAGGTCATGGTTGATACATATGCATAAGCAAGATGTCTGCTGCATCAACCAAAATATCAACCAATCACTGGCCGGTTCGGTTTGAGATGTAGTTGCATGTGTTGAAGGCCCAGCTGAGGAGGTTGGCCTTCAGAGTATCCTTGTATCACAATAGTTTTCTTTCCTGGTCGTGGTATGCTTGTTTCAACTCTCCGTACAGAAGCATCTTTGGGATACGATTGTCTTCCATATGTACGAGGTATCGTGACCAAAAAAAGCCAGCATCTGATGCGAAAAAACTCTATACACGGCCTCGACTTTGCCTCAACTCTCCCCTGAACCGACTCGATGACATCAGTCCTGCAGGGGAGAGTCGAGGCAAAGAGAAAACAAGGAAGGCCAGCAAAATCCTTCATGGACAACATCGCTGACGCCTGCAAACTGGGGCTTCATGACATCATACACAGGAGTAGAGACCGTGTCGCCTGGCGATCCTTCGTGACAAAGAAGAGTAAAGCTCCCACCCGTCGTCCACGGCGATGGAGATGGATGACGGATGACGACACGGCAGGCCACACTTTCAGAGATTGAAGGCTGGACATTGGATGGCATGACACGTGATGTTTGCAGATCTTGTACAGACATCTTTGATGGAACTGTTCCAGCTGTTGGCTGTGCCATCAGCAGGTAGTCCAGGTCTGGCATCAGTACAGCAGGATCCTCAAAACTGCTACTCAGAACACCGGAATCTTTGTGGTGGGTCCCCAATGCCATGATCTTGTCACAAAATATGAAAATTTGAAATTTCACTGTAGGGAAATAAAAACAGCATTTAAACGTCACTGGCTCCCATGTACCACCAGTAGTCACTTCGACTGAATAGAGTTGTGTTTTGTGTTGCGTTGAAAAGCTGGAACAAGCAGTGTGGGGGCAGTGCTAAACATGGTGCGGAAAAAAGAAAGAACCAACCAATCAACCAACCAACCAACCAACCAACCAACAAACAAACAAACAAAAACATAAACAAACGAAACAAAAACAAAACAAAGCAAGGTAAAGAAAACAAAACAAAGCAAACAAGAAGGAATGTGGACCCACTACAATCGTTGTTGCTGGACTGTTTGGCAATATCTGGGTCACACTGACAGGTTCCATCAATGCACGTGGAACCCGCTACACAGATACGGGTTAGGTACAGGCCTGAACACACTGACCCCGCTGGCGATCCTGAACAACAGGAAAATAGACACATATAGCATTGTGAATTTCAGTTTTCGCCAGAAAACATTACAGCGTCCCAAAAATTTCAAGGCACCATCACCGCAGATACCATGTGAAGGATGGGGATCCGCAATGATCATGGGAAATAGCATAGGCCTGTATATTAAACCCTGCAGGGCTGGCGAGGTCTTTTGTTACTGTTATGTATTGTTATTGTTGTTTAAAGCCCAGCCGACGGCGTAGAGCCATATCAGGGCTATAACCGCTTCAAAACATACAAAACTTCAACAGGGAAAAAAAAGAAAAGTACACACACCAATGCATTCGCGCATATAATCGAAGGACATGCCCCTGGCGTTGACCACTCCGTCCAATTTATCGCAAAGGGGATTTAAAAAAAACACACCTGAACACAAATATAAGCATACCTAAGCACACTAAAACACATTTAAAAACAGGCATACATTACCTAAAATTGCTTCCTCATATTTCACCTCCCTAGAGCCGAAAATGTACTCAATACATGTATCCAGTTATGAATCTTAAAAAAAAGAACTTAACACTTTATCGAACACATACAGGCGAATGCACCAGCAAGGCAGAAAAATGATAGGAAGAAATGACAGAAAGCAAAGGAACAAGGCAGAAACAAAGAGAGTGACAGAAAACAGGAAATTCTAAGCACAGAATGTCCAGAAGGTGGGGATACTATTTATACTGAAAGAGCCCCTGGCATCCCCACGGGGGAAGGCGAGATCTTTAGTTTCTACTTAATTTACAGGTTCTGTGTACACTGAATCAACGTGCCTGCCAACATTCAAGCAAATAGGAACTAGAAAAAGCATGAAATAGAATTGGAACTTGTATTCGGTATTCATCATCATCATCATCAGGTGCCCTGCCGCATGGCGCTGGCTATCATGGACTTCCATCTGTCTCTATCTCTTGTTGCCTCAACATCTCTTCCACCCTCCTCGTCTTTAGCCACTCTGCAAGTCCCGTGTAGCATTTTCTCCCTGGGTTTACCTGGTGCTCTCTTTCCCTCCAGCTTTCCCGTATTCGGTATTACAAAACAAAAAAGGCCAATTTTTTGGGCCAATGGCTGGTTAGCCGAAAATTTACGCCTGTTTTGTTTTGCTATATCAAATACGTGTTCTGATTCTTTCGTTTGTTTGTTTGTTTGTTTTTGTTTGTTTGTTTGTTTGTTTGTTTGTGTGTGTGTGTCGTGGTGGTGCGTGCGTGCGTGCGTGCGTGCGTGCGTGTGAGTGTGTGTGCGTGCGTGCGTGTAAGTGTGTGTGTATGTGTGTATGTATGTTGTGTGTGTGTTTGCGCTCGCGCACGTGCGTCTCTGAATTCTGTATACACTGTTACTTATCCTTGCACCCAGTCATCATTAACGGAAACCACAGGAAACGCCCGTGTGTTTTTAATACACAGCATTTTATGGACTTTTTCATACTTTAAATGCATGTTAACCACAACCAGGTGTCGTATACAGTGTGCATGAATGTATATGAATGCGTGGTGTGTAATATATATATACATACACACACAACACACTACACACACACACACACACACACACACACACACACACACACACACCACGCACCACACCAGACGTATCTGTATATATTATTCATCTGTATTATTCACTCCGTAACATGTAATGCAGTCGTAATATATGTATGATTATAATAATGTCAGATGTTTAGCTATCTGTTGTTGTTTTGCTTGTTTGCTCTGTTTGGTTGGACATTTTTGCTCGAGTTTGTTTCATAAAATGCAAGAAACAAATATATCATATAGAAACGCACACACACACACACCACATGTACACACACACACAACACACATGTACACACACATGTACACACACTGACACACACATCACACACCATGTCACACACCACAACACACACAACACACACACACACATTCACCACAGGTACACACCACACAACACACACACACACACACACACATGTACACAACATGTACACACCACCACACACACACACACACACACATGTACACACACACCCACACACACATGTACACACACAGTACACACACATGTACACACACACACACACACATGACACACACAATTACACACACACACACACACAGTACACACACAGACACACACACACACACAACATTACACACACATGACACACAATCACTACCAACACAAACAAAAAAATGTACAACACATGTAAATACAACACAAAAACAACACAACAACAGCTACACAGACACAATTAATACACACAACACACAAGACACCTCGTACACACAATCACATCCACTCCACATGGTCACACCCCATATGCATACACTCACACACACACAGACACACACATACACACACACACACACACACACATACATCAGGTCACACACGCACACAAACACACACACAACCACCACACATTCACTCACTCACGGTCACACACGCACACAACACACACACACACACACACAAACTACACCACACACACCACGCACACACACACACATAACACAACCACACACACGCCCACACACACACGTACCACACACGACACACATACACACACACACACATCCACACACACAACCCCCCCCACACACACATCCACATAACACACAATACACAACACACACACACACACACACCACACACACACACACACACACACACACACACACACACACACACACAAACTTCACTTAACCAATACAGCAAATGGCAAGACAATATGTTATTGTTAAAGATGGTATAATACATACATCAAAAACAACACAAATGCAACAGCCTACATCAGAATGCAATATAATGAATTTGCCATACAGCACGATAGAGCACTCTGCGGTCATCATCATCATCATGTGCCCTGCCGCATGGCGTTGGCGATCATGGCCCTCCATATGCATTTATCCTTTGTCGCCGCAGCACATTTTCCGCCTTCTCTGTCCTCAGTCACCGTCCAATACATTCTCCCTGGGTCTACCTGGTGTTCTCTTTCCCTCCAGCTTTCCTGTTGTGACCAGGTGCTCCAATTCCCCTTTCCTCATAAAATAGCCTATAAATGTTGCTTGTCTTTTTCTAATCTTCCTCATGACTAATCTTCTTCTGTTTGCCTCCATCAAGACTGTCTCGTTTGTTTTCTTTGCTGTCCATGGAACTCTCAACATTCTTCTTAGAAACCATATCTCGGCTGCATCAATCTTGTTCTGGCTTTGCTTATTGACTGTCCACGCCTCACAACCGTGTAACATTATCGGTTCTATATAACATTCAAGAACTCTGTTCCTGATGTTAATGCACTGCCAATACAATGACAAAACACATGACAATACAAAACAATACATTACTTACTGCACTTCATCAGACTGTCGCATATAAGACCTCTCCTGCACAGGTGTTTCCTGCCACCGCTACAGTCCCCGCTTATGCCCAGCTCTGAACACACATGCACACACACGTGCACATGCACACGCATGCATGCACACACACACAAACATACATACACAGACAAAGAAACAAACACTCACAGACACACACACACACACACAGACAAAAAACAACAACAAAGAAACAAACAAACAACAACGATAAAACACAAATATATTATTTAAACCTCTTCTTTTCAAAAACGTACATTTTGTTATTGTTACTGTTATTGTTGTTTAAAGCCCAGCCGATTGCGTAGAGCCATATCAGGGCTATAACCGCTTCAAAACATACAAAACTTCAACAACAACAAAAAAGAAAAGAAATTTAAGTACGGATATCAATGCATTCGCGCAAATAATCTAAGGCCATGCCCCTGGCGTTGACCATTCCGTCCAATTTATCACACAGGGGATTTAGAAACACACCTGAATACAAATATAAGCATACCTA
>JAPXFY010000019.1:62995604-63015604 GCA_030674185.1 Monoplex corrugatus
AGTTGGTTGATTGGTGTTGTTGATTGGTTGGTTGGTGTCTGTTTGGTTGGTGGTTGTGTTCGTTGGTTGGTTCGTTGGTTGGTTGGTTGGTTGCTGGTTGGTTAGTTGTTGGTTGGTTGTGTCTGGTTGTTGTTGTTGGTTGGTTTGGCTTGCTTTGTTGGTTGGTGTGAGGTGTTAGGTTGGTTTGTTGTTTGTAGGTTTGTGGTTGTTGGTTGTGTTGTGGTTGGCTTGGTTGGTTAGTATGGTTGGTAGTGTAGGGTTTGGTTGTTTTAGTGTGCTTGTTGTGGCTGTTGGTTGATTGTGCTTGTTGGTTGAGCTGGTTGGTTGGTTTAGTTGGTAGATTGGTTAGTTGGTTGATTAGTTGGTTGATTGGTTAGTTGATCGGTTGGTTGGTTGGTTGGTTGATTGATTATTGAGTAGACTGGGTGAGTGGTTAGCCCCAGCAAAAAGGACAAATAGACACCCACCACAGATGTTGTCACTGGTCTGCCTGCTGATGCTGTTGTTGCACTGGCAGGTTCCATAGGTAGCGGCAGTGGCGTAGTTACAGAACGCTCCTGCCACACACACCCTCGTTTCCAGCACAGGGCACGTGGCTGTCACTTTGAATCCTGCCACACAGAGTACCACGTGTCATTATTAACCCTTTCACTCCCTGACCCTGTCCACCAGCTTCCTTAACCCTTTCACTCCCTCACCCCGTCCACCAGCTTCCTCGACCTTTCACTTCCTGACCCTGTCCACCATCTTCCTTACTCTTTCACTCCCTGACGTCATCAGCTTTTAACCTTTCATTCCCTCACCTGTCCACCAGCTTCCTTAACCCTTTCACCCCCTCACCCTATCCACAAGCTTCCTTAACCCTGTCATTCCTGACCCTATCCACCAGCTTCCTTAACCCTTTCACCCCCTCACCCTATCCACCATCTCCTTAACCCTTTCACTCCCTCACCCTGTCCACCAGTTTCCTTAACCCTTTCACCCCTTCACCCTGTCCACCAGCTTCCTTAACCCTTTCACTCCCTACCCTTCCACAAACTTCCTTAACCCTTTCACCCCCTCACCCTGTCCACCAGCTTCCTTAACCCTTTCACCCCCTCACCCTGTCCACCAGCTTCCTTAACCCTTTCACTCCCTGACCCTGTCAACCACTTCTTTAACCCTTTCACTCCCTGTCCATTAGCTTCCTTGACCCTTTCACTCCCTCATCTTGTCCACCAGCTTTCCTAACTCTTTCACTCCCTCATCCTATCCACCAGATTCTTAACCCTTTCACTCCTTCACCCTGTCCACCACTTCCTTAACCCTTTCACTCCTTCACCCTGTCCACCAGCTTCTTTAACCCTTTCACTCCTTCAACCTGTCCACCAGCTTCCTTAACCCTTTCACTCCTTCACCCTGTCCATCAGCTTCCTTAACCCTTTCACTCCCTCACCCTGTCCACCAGCTTCCTTAACCCTTTCACTCCCTCACCCTGTCCATCAGCTTTTTAACCCTTTCACTCCCTCACCCTGTCCATCAGCTTCCTTAACCCTTTCATTCCCTCACCCTGTCCACAGCTTCATTAACCCTTTACATCCCTCACCCTATCCACCAGCTTCCTTGACTCTTTCACTTCCTCACCCTGTCCACCAGCTTCCTTAACCTTTCACTCCCTCACCCTATCCACCAGCTTCCTTAACCCTTTCACTCCCTCACCCTATCCACAGCTTCCTTAACCCTTTCACTCCCTCACCCTATCCACCAGCTTCCTTAACCCTTTCACTCCCTCACCCTATCCACAGCTTCCTTAACCCTTTCACTCCCTCACCCTATCCACAGCTTCCTTAACCCTTTCACTCCCTCACCCTATCCACAGCTTCCTTAACCCTTTCACTCCCTCACCTGTCCACAAGCTTCCTTAACCTTTTCACTCCCTCACCCTGTCCACCAGCTTCCTTAATCCTTTCACTCCCTCACCCTATCCACCAGCTTCCTTAACCCTTTCACTCCCTCACCCTGTCCACAAGCTTCTTTAACCCTTTCACTCCCTCACCCTATCCACAAGCTTCCTTAACCCTTTCACTCCCTCACCCTGTCCACAAGCTTCCTTAACCCTTTCACTCCCTCACCCTATCCACAAGCTTCCTTAACCCTTTCACTCCTTCACCCTGTCCATCAGCTTCCTTAACCCTTTCACTCCTTCACCCTATCCACCAGCTTCCTTAACCCTTTCACTCCCTCACCCTGTCCACCAGCTTCTTTGACCCAGATTTCCTAACCCTTTCACTCTCTCATCTATCCATAAGCTTCTTTACCCTTTCGTTCCCTCAACCTGTCCATCAGCTTCGTAACTCTTTGACTCCCTCACCCTGTCCACCAGCTTCCTAACCCTTTCACTCCCTAATCCTATCCATACGTTTCCTTGTGGGGAAACTGGTGTATAAGATAAAGGAGTGAAGGGGTTAAATCAGAAACTGTCTCTTTTCTATTCTCTCAAAATTTACAAGAAACGTGATATAAAAAAGCACGCGCACGCGCACACACACATACATACATACACACGCTCGCACGCTCACACACAAAACACACACACACACACACAACACACACACACACACACACACACACACACACACACAAGCAAACACACAGCCACACCACGAACACAACAACACACACACACACACACATTCACACACACACACACAGACAGACACACACATTCACTCACTCACTCACACACACATCACACACTCACTGACACACACACACACACATCACACACACACTCTCGCTCGCACGCACGCACACAACACACACACACACACACACACACACACATACACACACACACACACACCCCACAGACATCCCTTCAACTGATATGAAATAATCTCTCTTTTGTTTTAGTAGACAGGTAAAACACAGAGAAAACAAGAACTTCCCAAGAAAACACTGTTCACACATTTTTAACCCCAAAAGTGAAGGACGGGAGTTTGCGTGTACGTGTCTCTATGACCTAAAACGTTATGCTAACAGGGTCACCCAAGCATTTCAATAAGATGAAAAGCATTCGTACCAACAAATGCCTATCAATCAACATCAGGAAGAGACTTCTTGAACGTTATATAGAACCGATAATGTTATATGGTTGTGAGGTGTGGACAGTCAACAAACAAAGCCAGAACAAGATTCAGGCAGCCGAGATGTGGTTTCTAAGAATGTTGAGAGTTCCATGGACAGCAAAAAACAAACAAACAAAAAAACCCACAAAACAAACAAACAAACAAAAACCGAGTCAGTCTTGATGGAGGCAGACACAAGAAGATTAGGAAAAGACAGGCAACATTTATAGGCCATTTTATGAGGAAAGGGAAATTGGTCACAACAGGACAGCTGGAGGGAAAGAGAGCACCAGGTAGATCCAGGGAGAAAATATTGGACGGACTTGCAGGGTGGCTGAGGACAATGAGGGTGGAAGATGTCCTTGCAGCGACAAGGGACAGATACATATGGAGGGTCATGATCGCCAACGCCATGCGGCAGGGCACTTGATGATGATGATGGTCACCCGAGCCAAACAGGTCAAAGGGTACAATTCAGACGAACAGGGATCTACCCACTGCAGACGGGAGTATGCAGACTCCGCAGCAGCACACATTGCCTGCGCAGTGTGGGGCTAGACAAGGGCATAAATGCCGCTAAAATATTAACACGACTATGCCTCGAAAAATCAACATGTCCGAATGCAGAAACCAGAAATAAAAAACACGAAAAAAATCAAAATGTGTATTTGATACAACCAGACAAGACAGACGCAAATTTTCAGCCAACTGGCATTTGTCAAGAGTAGATGTAAAATCACAAATGAACAAACACCAAATACAAAAATGTTTGTTTTGGGTGTTTGTTCACTCTTTTTTATTTGATTTTTGCATTTTTGGTGTTTGGTTCATTTGTGATCTTACGTCTACGCTTGACAAAGGCCAGTTGGGCAAAAATTTACGCCTGTCTTGTCTGGTTGTATTAAATACACGTTCTGATTTGTTCGTGTTTTTTTTCTGGTTCCTGTTTGCTTGAACGCGGGCAGTGACACTTGTATTGGATTTCTTATGTACGAAAACAAAAGAAACAGTCTTGATGGAGGCAGACACACGAAGATCATTGATAAAGAAGATTAGGAAAAGACAAGCAACGTTTATTGGCCATTTTATGAGGAAAGAGGAATTAGAGCACCTGAGTCACAACCAACCAACCAATCAACCAACCAACCAACCAACCAAAAAGACAGCCAGGCAGCCAACCAACCAACCAGCCAACCAACAACCAACCAGCCAACCAACCAACCAACCAGACAGCCAGGCAGCCAACCTACCAACCAACCAACCAACCTTGTGGAAGATTTGCTTGCGGCGACAAATGATAGATGCATATGGAGGGCCATGATCGCCAGCGCCATGATGACGATGACGACGATAACGATGATGGTCACAACAGGAAAGCTGGAGGGAAAGAGAACACCAAGTAGACCCAGGGAGAAAATATTGGACGGACTTGCAGGGTGGCGGAGGAGGACAGAGAGGATGGGAGATGTACTTGCAGCGACAAGGGATAGATACATATGGAGGGTCATGATCGCCAACGCCATGCGGCAGGGCACATGATGCTGATGATGCTGATGCTGATGATGCTGATGCTGATGATGATGACGACGATATGTACGAATGCTGACAACAAACATTCAACAGAGGATTACTTACTGCACGTATACAAGAGGTCACAGGCTGCACCAGACGGGCAGGACGATGACATGCCCCGGCAGTCTTCGTGCAAGGCCAGCCCTGCCACAGACATCAACCACAGGACAGGTCAGTGTTGTGAGCCATAGCCTTTGAGGGTGTAGGGGAGTGAGGTGGTAGTGACTTCGACTTTTATAGGGAGCCAAAAGTACGAGGATCTGTCCCTATCTCCGCTCCCATGCTGCTTTGCTTTTCTGTCCTGGCAGGTCAGGTGACCAATCACCATAGCTCGATAGATTGGAGGATAGCACGGATAATTCTCATCTCGAACCGGATTCGAACCCAAGCGGTCAGAGTGGAAGTCGAGAGCTCTACCACTGTACTGACCAGGCCTGCCATGACTATAAGCTACATTCGATTTTGTTGTTGTTGTTGTTGTTGTTGTTGTTGTTTCATTAAAATGACAGATGGTGAAATACAGTTCATTACAATGTAGCCTAGACTGTTCCACTGACAGATTGATACAAAGACATAATAATATGATAATGATAATAACAAGGATAATGATAATAATAATAATGATGATGATGATAACAACAACAACAACGCCAGTAATAATGATAAGAGTAATAGTAGTAATAATAATCATCATCATCATCATGATAATAATAATAATAGTAATAATAATATCAACAACCACCACCACAACAACAATAACAACAACAACAATAATAATAACACTACTACTACTACTATTATTATTAAAAGTAATAATAACAATAATAACAAGAAGAAAAAGAAGAAAAAGAAGAAGAAGAAGAAGAATGATAATAATAATAACCGTATTTATACCGCGCCAAATCTTGACAATTAAAAAAAGAAAGCTCACTCACGCACCAGGCATACGCATACAATCGACAAAGACCACCTTACAATATATAATACACAGATTGGAGGAAAAGGAAGAAGTAGTTGTACAATTCATTGTTGGGAAAAGAGGTGGGTTTTTAGATTGGATTTAAAAGCAGAAAGGGTAGGTGTTTGGCGAGGGCAGAGCGGAAGCCTGTTCCGGACATAACCTACGTTGGACCTCAAGACCTTGATAGTGCATAGAGCTTATGTGCAGACTAATGGCTTACACCGTGATCATTTTGGATCTTCTCCATCACATGGCAACAGTAGTGTCAGCGCAAATGTTAACCCTTTGACTCCCTCAGGCTATCCAGCAGCATCCTGCATTGTCATCAGTGATCGGAATGCGAAAAACTTAACTCTTTGACTCCCCCCGCTATCCAGCAGCACCCTGCATTATTATCAATGATTGCAAAGCAAAAACTTAACTCTTTGACTCCCTCATCCTGTGCACAAGTTTCCTGCATTGTCATCAATGATCGCAGAACAAAAACTTAACCTTCCCAGTCCTCGTGCAAGGCCAGCCCTGCCATGGACACCAACCACAAGACAGGTCAGTGTAGTGCATTAGCCTTGAGGGTGTAGGGGAGTGAGGTGGTGGTGACTTCCACTTTTATCGGAGCCAGAAGTACGAGGATTGACTCCCTCACCCTATTCACCAATTTCCTGCAGGAAGCTGGTGGAAAAGGTGAAGGAGTCAAAGGGTTAAGTTTTTGCAGTTGGTGGATGGGGTGCGGGAGTCAAACGATTAACAAGAAACATTCTTGAGAGCTGGATGGAACCCAGAACAAGAATGCCTTACCACTGGCCGAACAATCATCTCTCAGCAACAGACGCCATACGGTAGCCATGTCGGCATGGCATCACGTGGCATCAGTGGTGTCAATGCATACGGAATTAACTCTGAGAGTGGGGACACTATCTTGAGAAATTGAAATCTGAAACTGAAAGTGAAAAGAGCTGTGCTTCCACATCCCATCACGACTGCTGAAATTAACCAAAACCACCCTCTCCATTCCACCACCCTCTCCATTCCACCACCCTCTCCATTCCACCTGAAAGACCAACAAACACATGCAACCACGTCCTGTTATAGTTCTCACTGACTATCATCATCGTTTCTAAGAAGAATGTTGAGAGTTCCATGGACAGCAGAGAAAACAAACGAGACAGTCTTGATGGAGGCAGACACAAGTAGATCACTGATAAGGAAGATTAGGAAAGACAGGCAACATTCATAGGCCATTTTATCAGGAAAGGGGAATTGGAGCACCTGGTCACAACGGGAAAGCTGGAGGGAAAGAGAGCACCGGGTAGACCCAGGGAGAAGATACTAGACGGACTTGCAGAGTGGCTGGGGACAAAGAGGGTGGAAGAGATGCTTGAGGCAACAAATGGTAGAGACAGATGGAAGTCCATAATCGCCAATGCCATGCGGCAAGGCACCTGATGATGATGATGGCCCTCCATACACATCTATCTCTTGTCGCTGCAAGTACATCTCCCATCCTCTCTGTCCTCAGCACTCTGCAAGTCCGTCCAATATTTTCTCCCTAGGTCTACCTGGTGCTCTCTTTCCCTCCAGCCTTCCTGTTGTGACCAGGTGCTCTAATTTCTCTTTGCCTCATAAAATGGCCTATAAACGTTTATTGTCTTCTCCTAATCTTCTTGTGTCTGCCTCCTTCAAGACTTCTCGTTTGTTTTGTTTGCTGTACATGGAACTCTCAACATTCTTCATAGAAACTATAGCCTATTTCAGTTGCCTGAATCTTGTTCTGACTTTGCGTGTTGACTGTCCTCGCCTCATAACCGTAAAACATTATCGGTTCTATGTAACACCAAAGAAATCTCTTCCTGATGGTAACTGAGTCCTCTTCTCCCACAGAACGAAGCAGCAGGGAAGTTCCAGTCTTTTTCTCCTAATTTTGTATGTGGTGTTTGTTTGTGATCTTACATTCACGCTTGACAAAGGCAGTTGGCCGAAAAATTGCGCCTGTCTTGTCTTGTATCAAATACGCGTTCTGATTCTATTTGTGTGTTTTTCTGATAGGCAATTGTCGGTAAGAATGCTTTTCATCTTCTTGAATGCTGTTTTAGCTTGGCCGTTCTGTTGGCTTTTTCTGATGTGCACCTGCCGTCTAACTACAGCAAAACGAAATGAAAATATTCCACATCAAATAAAAAAAATCTGTATTTATATCAAGCTGGATGGACCGGAGGTCACAGGATGAAGGTTGTTATGGTTTGTTTGTATGTATTATAACTGACAGGTTGAAAAGTTTAAATATATGGGAACGATCATTTCACCAGACGGCAGATGCACACCAGAAATAGCCAGCAGAATCGACCAGGCCAAGCTAAAACAGCATTCAAGAAGATGAAAAGCATTCTTACCAACAAATGCCTATCAATTAACATCAGGAAGAGAGTTCTTGAATGTTCTATAGAACCGATAATGTTGTACGGTTGTGAGGCGTGGACAGTCAATAAGCAAAGCCAGAACAAGATTGAGGCAGCCGAGATGTGGTTTCTAAGAAGAATGTTGAGAGTTCCATGGACAGCAAAGAAAACAAACGAGACAATCTTAAAGGAGGCAGACACAAGAAGATCATTCATAAGGAAGATTATGAAAAGACATGCATTATTTATAGGCTATTTTATGAGGAAAGGGGAATTGAAGCACCTGGTCAAAACAGGAAAACTGGAGGGAAAGAGAACACCAGGTACACCAAGGGAGAAAATATTGGACGGACTTGCAGAGTGGCTGAGGACAGAGAGGGTGGAAGACGTGCTTGGGCAACAATGGACAGATGCATATGGAGGGCCTTGATCGCCAACGCCATGTGGCAAGGCACTTGATGATGATGATGATGATTATAACTGATGCTTGACAAGTACGCCACATACCTTATCCCTTTGACTCCTGCACCCTGTCCACCAGCATCTTCCATTCTCGACCATGCTAGCAAAGCAAAAACTCTTTGATTCCCTCATCCTATCAACCATGTCACCAAGGCTTTCGATCGGGTAAGACATGATGAATTGATCAACCAACTGGAGAGACTCAATGTTGATGGAAAAGATCTACGAATAATCAGGAATATGTACTGGGAACAAACAGCTGCAATGAGATATCAAAAGAGGAGTCAGACAGGGTTGTGTTTTGTCACCAGATCTGTTTTCACTTTACAGCGAAAACATCATGATCAACCTAGAAGAAGACCCTGGATTTAAGGTTGGAGGAAAAATGATAAACAACATTCGATACGCAGATGACACCGTGCTAATTGCAGAAAGTGAAAGAGACCTACAAAACCTTGTGAATATACTAGAAATAGAAAGCAAAGGAAAGGGGCTGGAACTAAACAGCAGGAAGACTGAAGTCATGGTGATCAGTAAAAAACATGAAATCCCCTCATGCAAAATAACAGCAAATGGCAAAACCTTGACACAGGTTGATAAATTCAAATACCTGGGAACGATCATTTCATCAGATGGCAGATGCACATCAGAAATAGCGAGCAGAATCGGCCAAGTCAGAACAGCATTCAAGAAGATGACAAGATTCTTATCAACAAATGCCTGTCAATTAACATCAGGAAGAGAGTTCTTGAATGTTAGATAGAACCAATACTGTTGTACGGATGCGAGGCGTGGACAGTCAACAAACAAAGCCAGAACAAGATTGAGGCAGCCGAGATGTGGTTTCTAAGAAGAATGTTGAGAGTTCCATGGACAGCAAAGAAAACAAACGAGACAGTCTTGATGGAGGCAGACACAAGTAGATCACTCATAAGGAAGATTAGGAAAAGACAGGGGGATTTGGAGCACCTGGTCACAACGGGAAAGCTGAAGGGAAAGAGAGCACCGGGTAGACCCTGGGAGAAAATGCTGGACGGACTTGCAGAGTGGCTGGGGACGAGGAGGGTGTGGGAGATGCTAGGGGCAACGAGAGATAGAGACAGATGGAAGTCCATGATCGCCAACGCCATGCGGCAGGGCACCTGATGATGATGATGATGATGATGATGATCAACCATGTTCCTGCGGAAAGCTGGTGGATGGAACAAGGGAGTAAAATGGATCAGGTGCAGGAGTCAAAGGGTTAACACAACACGCTTCCTTATCGTGTGTATGACAGTCACTTACGGCACAAGTGGCTTTTTATATCGCAGACAGTTCCATGCTTGCAGGGTCTGCTAATGTCACATGACTTTCCCAGCTTCAGTTCTGGAAAAAAAAAAAACACACACACACAACACACACACACACACACACATACACACACATACACACACATACACACACACACTCACACACAGAACACACACACCACACCACCACAGACACATACAGACACATACACACACACACTCACACACACAGACACACACACACATACACACACGCACACACACTCTCACACACACAGACACACACACGCGCACAGACACACACACTCACACACACAGACACACACACGCGCACAGACACACACACACACACACAGACACACACACGCGCACAGACACACACACACTCACACAGACAGACAAACACACACAGCACGTATTAAAAGGGAGAAAACCTGGGGGAACAAACAAAATACCTCACGTGCAGATTGGCTGTCCATGAGTTTTCAGTCTGATCCAGAGACCTTCATGAATGACATGGGCCTTTTGTCCTTTGTCACGTTATGCAAATGTTCTTCGACATACACTGTGTAATTCGTGTTGACCTTTGTTCAACAACGGACTCTGCCAGACTTCCTTGATTTTCCACCTAAAAGTCTACCTGACCAGTATGTTCATATTTTGCCCAGAAGATCTTATTACCAATACACCTGCCAAACAAAAGTTTAACTCGAACCAGAAAAACACGAAAATAGAATCAGAACGCGTATTTAATACAACCAGACATTTCAGTTTCAGTTTCTCAAGATGACGTCTCCTCTCGGAACGAATTCCATATGCACTAACGTCACAGATGCCATGTGTATGGTAATCACGGCGCAAGCCTTAAGCCTGCACATAAACCCATGAGCTGGCCAGGTCCCGAGGCCCTACCTAGACTATGTTTTACCTAGTCTATATTTTATACTGGTATTTTATCAGCCTACCGCTGGAACAATCTTGTTTACATGTAAATGACATGTGTATGTGTGTATCTTACCTTCAGAAAAGGAACATACATATAAAGTAAATAAATAAATAATTAAACGTCTGAATCACAACACGACTAGCGATTCTGTACAAACTCGTCTCACATGACAGAACCCCCCCATCTCCCTCAGTCAATGCCCAAATGCTCAGCTGTCTATCAACTAGGGGAAGACAATATACGAGTACAATATTCAACCAGACAAGACAACGGGAAAAACTGTTGTATTAAATACGCGTTCTGATTCTATTTTCGTGTTTTTCTGGTTCCTGTTTGCTTGAACCGGGGCGGTTGCACTTGCTTTAAGAATTTCAACTCGATAAGAATTTTAATCGATAGTTTCAAAACGAGAGAACGCTGCAGGTAAAACAAAATGTGACTGTCGGATCTTGAGGGTTAAAACAAAATATTAAAAAATACCTTGTTTGTAAAAGATCTTGGGAGTATAAAACACAACGTTTCGAGCCCAGGCCCTTCGTCAAGAGAAAAATAAAATCTTTATTTTTCACTTGACAAAGGGCCTGGGCTCGAAACGTTGTGTTTTATACTCCCAAGGATCTTTTACAAACAAGGTTTTTTTAAAAATATTTTGAGAGAACGCTGCGTTTCCTAACGTTTTGGACATTTCAGGTTTCTTGTTTGTTGGCTTGTTTGTCTCTTTGTTTGTTTGTTTGTTTGTTTTTATCAGAATGTAAAATTATTATAAATGCTCATATTTTCCTTGTGTTGGATTTGGTCTTAAGCGTTCTGTTCCCATTCATGTCTTTCTTAAAAATTCTAGAATGAAGTGATTTACTATGCGAATAATTCTCGCTGTTCCCATATTAAGCTTTGTACAGCAACGAGCCCTCACCTTTTGTAAGACTCTACAATGAGATACAATAAGATAGAGTAAATACGCTCTGTTCATGTGTGACAATTTAGTGGTAGCGTAAAAACGCGCTGTTCATATGTGACAGTTCAGTGATAGCGTAAATACGCGCTGTTCATATTTGACAGTTCAGTGATAGCGTAAATACACGCTGTTCATATGTGACTGTTCAGTGATAGCGTAAATACGCGCTGTTCATATGTGACAGTTCAGTGATAGCGTAAATACGCGCTGTTCATATGTGACTGTTCAATGATAGCGTAAATACACGATGTTCATATGTGACTGTTCAGTGATAGCGTAAATACGCACTATTCATATGTGACAGTTCAGTGATAGCGTAAATACGCGCTGTTCATATGTGACAGTTCAGTGATAGCGTAAATACGCGCTGTTCATATGTGACAGTTCAGTGATAGCGTAAATACGCGCTGTTCATATGTGACAGTTCAATGATAGCGGAAAAACGCGCTGTTCATATGTGACTGTTCAGTGATAGCGTAAATACATACTGTTTATGCGTGATAGTTCAGTGATAACGTAAATACGCACTGTTTGTGACAGTTCAGTGATAGCGTAAATACACACTGTTTATTTGTGATAGTTCAGTGATAGCGTAAATACGCGTGTTATGTGTGACAGTTAATTCAGTACATTTTGTTTGCTCCTAGGTCCTCTGTATAATTTTAGATTGAAATAATACACACGCTATACGTGTTAGTCCAGGACGTTCCTTTTGGAGTGTGTTCTGTGATATTGTAAAAGGTGCTGTTAATATACATGTATATATAGACAGAGAGAGACAGACAGAGAGAGAGACAGAGACAAAGAGACAGAGAGAGACAGATAGACAGAAGGAGAGGGAGAAAGAGGGAGAGAGACAGACAGACAGAGAGGAAGAAGGAGAGAGAGTGGGAGAGAGGGAGAGAGAGTGGGGGAGGGAGGGAGAGAGAGAGAGAGAGAGACAGACAGACAGACAGACAGACAGACAGACAGACAGACAGAGAGACAGAGAGACAGAGAGAGATGTGAGGAAAGCATTAGAGAAAGGTTCGGTGCGCTGATCACAACTTGTCAAGGTACATTGCTCAGGGAGGTTCTAAGAATTTGGGGGGATCTGGAGACATTCCGCTGGAAAAATGTTTGTCCAGACGAATGAAGTACAAGCTTTTTGGCATACTCTACTGACGAAATCACGTAATCTGTTTAAATTTAAAAACATTCATCATATTACTTTACTTGTGTCCTCTTTGCTTTTCCTAATAAGAGTTCTACACTTTTGAAGAAAACAAATAATCAAAATAAAACTGTCATAAACTGAAATACTACCCAGAAAAAGTCATCATTGTGAATTGTATTATCCGTGGCATAAACTAAGAGACTATGAAGGAAGAAGTTGTGGAAACAAGAGCCATCATCAATCTGACAAACACTGGTATTAACTAAAAAAAAAATGACATTGCGAGCACTGTGATTACTGAACAAATGGAATTCCAATGTATCTGTAGAAGATTTTCTACCAAGCATGGGTTGAAGATTTACAGGACGAAAAGGGGATGTACAAAAAATTGTGATGGATAAGCAGCAGCACACTGCACCAACAGACAAGACATCAGAGAACCAAAGCCAGGAATCAAATCACAGTGCCAAGGACATCCACACTGATGATTCAGACAAGGAATGTGTACAGGCTCTCGATAATAAGCGACAGATACTCAATTTGCTGCCCGCAAGTTCAAAACAGAAATGAGAGAGGCTGGATGAAGAGATAGTCCACAGACTAAATGCACTGTTAGGAAGGCGCGCGCTGGGACATAAACAAATCACATTCGGTGTTGAAATGCAATATACAGTGACTCCTATGGAGTGAAACAGCCCAAAGTGGAAAGCTCCTTTGTAGAAATCCAGACGTTAGGATCAGACGGAGACAAATAAAAAGAGGAATTTGAAAAGGCAAATGAAGGCTGCCTTGGAAATAGAAATGGAAGGAATGGAAAACGTCTGAAATGGCCTGAAAAAGAAAGTGCCCTTAGCACAGTAAATGAGCAAGGAAGAGAAGGAGCAAAGGGAAGAAGGCCCCAAATCACTACCTCAGAGATATCTTCAACTTCGCCAGAAACTGTTTTGTCCCATTCTCTATGCAATCTTAATGGCCGCAGAAGCTGACACTGTTTTCACAATACTTTGCTGATGATGACGATGAGATAATAATCATGATGCTATGGAGTTCCGTCTAGGATTGAGACTGTGTGGCAGGGCTGTACTTTATCCCCTACTATCGTAATATATCCTGGTGTCAACCAGGCCCGAAAGATACAGACACCTGCGATGTTGGTCAGATGATTTGAACAACACTCTCAATGACGCATCCGTGAAGTGGATGAGACGTGACTGTGTGGTCCAAGTCTTCCCAATGAGCCCATATCACGATGAACTTTGGGTACGAGCTGGTTGGAGTTGAAAAATCCCACAATGATTTTGAAAGGGCTGATGGGGATTCACACTCACAACCCTTTAGTCAGTAGTCCGTCGAGCTGACCACCACACCACTGCCACAGGTTCTAAACAACGGAGTTAACAGGGCAAAGCTGTCATCATCATCAGGTGCCCTGCCACATGGCGTTGGCGACCATGGACTTCCAACTATCTCTATCTCTCGTTGCTCCTAGCATCTCCCCCACCCTCCTCATCCCCAGCCATTCTGCAAGTCCGTCCAGCATTCTCTCCCTGGGTCTACCAGGCGCTCTCTTTCCCTCCAGCTTTCCCGTTGTGATCAGGTGCTCCAAATCCTCCTTCCTCATGAAATGGCCTATAAATGTTGCCTGTCTTTTCCTAATCTTCCTTATGAGTGATCTACTTGTGTCTGCCTCCATCAAGACTGTCTCGTTTGTTTTCTTTGCTGTCCATGGAACTCTCAACATTCTTCTGAGAAACCACCTCTCGGCTGCCTCAATCTTGCCCTGGCTTTGCTTGCTGACTGTCCACGCCTCGCATCCGTACAACAGTATTGGTTGTATATAACATTCAAGGACTCTCTTTCTGATGTTAATTGATAGGCATGGCAAAGCTGTAAGAACTGTAATATTAAACTGTCATCATTCCCCGTTGATTTGCCTGTATGTTTACTATTCAACCTTATGTACAGCGTTTTGAGCTTCAGAAAGAGATAAATAAATGGTCATCATTATCATTTTAAATAATATCGTTATCATTATCATATGATTATCCCGGTCGTAATTATTGTCAGTAGCAGTATTCTTCATTGTCATTATTATCATCATTATTATCATTATTATTGTTACTGTTGTTCACATTACTGTCATAAATCAGGGGAATAACTCACTGCACACGTCGTCCACGTCACACTCTGCTTCAGAGTTACAGTTGTCATCTTGTTCCTGTCCACATTCGGCCCCTACTTGCAGCTCTGTGGCAGTAAACACACACACACACACGCGCGCGCGCGCGCGCCACACACACACACACACACACACACACACACACACACACACACACACACACACACACGCACGCACACACACACACACACACACACACACACACGCACGCACACACACACACACACCCACCCAAATACATATGAATAAATGTGTATATACATATATATATATACACACACACACACACAATAATATATATATATATATATATATATATATATATAGAGAGAGAGAGAGAGAGAGAGACAGAGACAGAGACAGAGAGACACAGAGAGAGAGAGAGAGAGAGAGAGAGAGAGAGATACGCGCTCGCGCGCGCGCGCGCGCACACACACACACACACACACACACACACACACACACACACACACACACACACACACACACACACACACATGTGTGGAATGGACGAAACCATGGCAAACTACCTCAGCCTTCTTCTCCTACTTGTTCTTTTGTTCACTGTCTATATAGTCAAGCCACAAATGGCGACGACTGTGGCCGTCTGGTGCATTTCAGTTCCTGTTGGAGTTTGTACGTCAAGGGACTTGTCAGTGGTTTTAATCCCATATGTCATGGCTAATTGCAGAAGACAAAAAAGACCTACAAAATCTTGTGAAAATAATAGAAACAGAAAGCAATAATAAAGGGTTGGAGCTAAATAGCAATAAGACTAAAGTCATGGTCATCATCATCAGGTGCCCTGCCGCATGGCGTTGGCGATCATGGACTTCCATCTGTCCCTATCTCTCGTTACCCTAGCATCTCCCCCACCCTCCTCGTCATGGTAATCAGTAAAAAAAAAAAAACCAAGAAATCCCCTCATGTCAAATAACAGCAAAGGGCACAACATTGAGACAGGTTGATAATAAGTTTATAGATCTGGGAACGGTCATCTTACCAGACGGCAGATGCACATCGGAAATAGCCAGCAGAATCGGCCAAGCTAAAACTACATTAAAAAACATTAACATTAGGAAGAGAGTTATTGAGTGTCATATGAAACCTATACTGTTGTACAGGTTGTAAGGCAAAGTCAGAACAAGATTGAGGCAACTGAAATGTGGTTTCTAAGAAGAATGTTAAGGGTTCCATGGACAGCAAAGAAAACAAAGGAGACAGTCCTGAAGGAGGCAGACACAAGAAGATCATTAATAAAGAAGATTAGGAAAAGACAAGCAACGTTTACAGGCCATTTTATGAGGCAAGAGAAATTAGAGCACCTGGTCACAACAGGAAAGCTGGAGGGAAAGAGAGCACCAGGTAGACCCCGGGAGAATGTATTGGACGGACTTGCAGAGTGGCTGAGGACAGAGAGGGTGGGAGATGTACTTGCAGCGACAAGGGATAGATTCGTATGGAGGGCCATGATCGCCAACGCCATGCGGCAGGGCACATGATGATGATGATGATCTCATGGCGCGACAGTACGGACAGGATGGGCCTCAGAAGCTGAATGAAGTGTTCTGAAGTCTGTTCTATAAGGGTGAATCAAGTTGAGGTTCAGGACTCAGTGCTGCTCCACCCACAAAGAGACTGTCAGTGACCCAGCGTCGCGCTTGTCTGATGCAGATGACCGTGTTGGCATTTACATTCTACTGCAAGATGCCATGGTTTAGTAGGAGGAGTCTCCATGTCCATTCTCCTCTGATGTAGATGACTGTGTAGACATTTGCGTTATTTTGCAAGGTACCATGGTTTAGTAGAAGGCGTCTGCAGGACCATTTTCCGTTGATGTAGATGACAGTGTAGACATTTACATTATTTTGCAATGTACCATCGTTTAGTAGAAGACGTCTGCAGGTTCATTTTCCTCTGATGTAGATGACTGTGTAGACATTTGTGTTATTTTGCAAGGTACCATGGTTTAGTAAATGGCGTCTGCAGGTTCATTTTCCTCTGATGTAGATGACCATGTAGACATTTGTGTTATTTTGCAAGGTACCATGGTTTAGTAAATGGCGTCTGCAGGTTCATTTTCCTCTGATGTAGATGACCAGATGACCATGTAGACATTTGTGTTATTTTGCATGGTACCATGGTTTAGTAAAAGGCGTCTGCAGGGTTCATTTTCCTCTGATGTAGATGACCATGCAGACATCTGTGTTATTTTGCAAGGTACCATGGTTTAGTAAAAGGCGTCTGCAGGTTCATTTTCCTCTGATGTAGATGACCATGCAGACATCTGTATTATTTTGCAAGGTACCATGGTTTAGTAAAAGGCATCTGCAGGTTCATTTTCCTCTGATGTAGATGACCATGCAGACATCTGTGTTATTTTGCAAGGTACCATGGTTTAGTAAAAGGCGTCTGTATGTCCACTCCCCCGTCTGATGTAAACGACCGTGTAGACATTTGCGCTATTTTGCAAGGTACCGTGGTATACTTAAAGACTTAATTTCTTTCGTTTTCTATTCGTGTGAATACAGACTCATAATCTTAAATTCTTTCGTTTTCTGTTATTGTCAATAGAGATTCTTAACCTTAATTTCTTTCGTAATACAGACTTATAAATTTCTTTTGTTTTCTGTAATTGTGAATACAGACTCATAATCTTAATTTCTTTTCGTTTTCTGTTATTGTTAATACATATTCTTAATCTATATTTCTTTCGTTTTCTGTTATTGTTAATACAGATTCTTAATCTATATTTCTTTCGTTTTCCGCAATTGTGAATACAGACTCATAATCTTAATTTCTTTCGTTTTCTGTTATTGTTAATACATATTCTTAATCTATATTTCTTTCGTTTTCTGTTATTGTTAATACATATTCTTAATCTATATTTCTTTCGTTTTCTGTTATTGTTAATACAGATTCTTAATCTATATTTCTTTCGTTTTCTGTTATTGTTAATACAGATTCTTAATCTATATTTCTTTCGTTTTCTGTTATTGTTAATACAGATTCTTCATCTTAATTTCTTTCGTTTTCTGTTATTGTTAATACAGATTCTTCATCTTAATTTCTTTCGTTTTCTGTTATTGTTAATACAGATTCTTCATCTTAATTTCTTTCGTTTTCTGTTATTGTTAATACAGATTCTTAATCTTAATTCTTTCGTTTTCTGTTTCCCCAACCCTTTCTAATTCTTCATCTTTTCTTGCTTCTCTCGTCCTCTTCTCTCGTCACAGAAAGACATGGTACTCACTGCAGACATTCCCCGCTTGAGCGTCACACAGCGATCCTTTGACACACTCGTCATCAGCTTTACATGACTGTTGTAATTTCAGTTCTGTCAGCACACACACACACACACACACACACACACACACACACACACACACACACACACACACACACGCACACGCACAGACAAAATATATATATGTATATGTATATGTATACAAATACATACATATATATAATATATATATATATACACGCATGGATGTAGGCCACGAACACACCGCACGCACACACACACATACACACAAAGACACTCACGGACCGATACACAAATCGAGCCATCTTTATGAACATATCAATTGGTCCGAGTGGTATAACCGAAGCTGTTGCACACACACACACACCACACACACACACGCACACACACGCACACACACACACACGCACACACACACACCACGCATGCATGTAGGCACACACACACACACGACGTACGCATACATGCATATATACACAGACACACACACAGACATACACACAAAATCGAGCCTTCTATACAACAGTTCAATTGGTCCGAGTGAGTTCATGCATGGTATAACCGAGGCTGTTGCACACACACACACACACACACACACACACACACACAACACACACACACACGCACACACGCACGCACGCACATGCACACACACGCGCGCATGCATGTAGGCACACTACACACGCACGCACCACACACACACATACACACAAAGACACACGCACAGATACACAAAATCGAGCCTTCTTTATAAACAGTTCAATTGGTCCGAATGAGTTCATGCATGGTATAACCGAAGTTGTTGCACACACAACACACACACACACACACACACACACACAAACACACAACCACACACAAGCACTCACAGACTAACAGACGTACACGTAAAGCACACAATACACACAACTCACACACAAAGATGCATGCAAACGGCAACACAGAAGAAGCAAAGAGAGAGAGAGAGAGAGAGAGAGAGAGAGAGAGAGAGAGAGAGAGAGAGAGAGAGAAAGAGGAGAGAGAGAAAGAGAGAGAGAGAGAAGAGAGAGAGAGAGAAAGAGAGAGAGAGAACACAATACACACACGCACGTAAATACACACACAAACACACACACACACACGCACCACGCACACACACACGCACACACACACACACACACGCACGCACGCACGCACCACGCACACACCACGCACGCACGCACGCACGCACACACCACACGCACGCACGCACGCACGCACGCACGCACGCACCAGCACGCACGCACACACACACACCACACACACACACACACACCACACACACACCACACACCACACACACACACACACTTACTGCATGTGTGTCCATTTTCACAGACGGCTCCCGTGACACAGGACTGGGGGCTGGAGCTGCAGTCTTTTTTCACAGGTACCTCTGTGTGGGGAATGTTATTGTTATTACCATAAACATTAACGTTTCAAAGATTTAAAACTAAGAATTCTAAAAAATTTAATTTGGCCTGTTTTAATGTATGGTTGCGAAGCCTGGACACTAAGAAAAGACAAAGAAAATAAAATCAATGCAGCAGAAATGTGGCTCCATAGACGACTTCTCAGAGTCAAATGGACAGACAGAAGAACAAACGATAGCGTGTTAAAGGAACTGACTGTCAGGCGCCAGCTGCTACAGAGATCAACAAAAGAAAGCTGAAATATGTAGGCCAAGCAAT
>JAPXFY010000019.1:63020604-63028104 GCA_030674185.1 Monoplex corrugatus
TTACACCACTGTGATAAAAATAACGTTATTCCGGTAAACCAGGCAGGTTTTAGAAAAGGAAGATCCGCAGTTGAGCACCTAGTTAAACTTACAACTCAGATCAAACAACAGTTTGCCCGCAGAAAAAGTGTTTTAGCTACTTTCTTTGATGTGAAAAAAGCTTACGATCAAGTTTGGCACTAACGTTTATTGTTCAAGCTAAAATCTGTTGGTTTATCGGGCAATATGTTCAATTACATTAAATCTTTTTTAGCTAATAGAACAATTCAGGCAAGAGTGGGAGCTAGTTATTCTTCTTCACAATGCCTCGACATGGGGATTCCACAAGGTTCAGTGATAGCACCTATTTTATTTAATATCCTTATACAGGATCTTCCTAAAGCTCTTTCAAATCGTGTTGTTTTAGTACAGTACGCTGATGATATATGCACTTGGATGAATATCACTTTAAAAAAGACAACTCCACAGAGAACGCGAAATTACATCAGGAAGTTGTATCAAATTGATCTTGATAATCTTGGAAACTATATGTTAGAAAATGGGCTGTCGTTGTCAGCAGAAAAAACTAACATGATGCTGTTTGATCCTGGTGGTAACTCAAATAACTTACCTACTTTCAAATTGCTTGGTGAAGTGTTAAATTACAAACAGGTCGTAAAATTCCTGGGAGTTTACATCACGTCCAAATTAAGCTGGAATGTCCATTTTGATTATATTTTAACAAAAGCGCGAAAAACCTTAAATTTTCTAAAGATAATAAGCAAATTACCCTGGGAAATGGATACAAATGTACTGATTCATCTGTCAACAGCGCTGGTCAGGTCTAAATTATCCTACGCGCAAGAAGTTTTCTTCAATGCACCCAAATATTTACTAAAAAAGATTCAGAGCTTGGACTGCAAAAGTCTTAAAATTGCACTAGGTCTACCAACTCATGCTTCTACTCTGGAAACGTACAAAGTGCTGGAATTCTACTTAAACAACCATCGTGAGTTAGCTACAGCAAAGTTTGCAATTAGAACTACTTCACAAGCGGATAATTGTGTGAGCAAAGAAATTAAGATCAGGTCTGATACTGACTTTCCAAAACGAGCAAAAAACATTTCTTCACAAATTACAGCCGCCACTTACATATCTGGCCTGATCAAACAGTCCAACATAACAATGGATGAAATAGCCGAGAAACCAACGATAACGCCTATCCCTACATGGGAAATGCTAAAGGCCACATTTGATCTCGATTATGCAAAAGTTAAAAAAGATGATAATGTCAACATTACGCTAACCACAGCTTGTGAACACATCGATGAAAAGTACCGTACCCACCTCCACATTTTTACCGATGGGTCAGTCTTAGCAAATCAGAGCGCTGGAGCAGCCTTTTATGTTCCAAAATTTAACATTAAAAAGTCTTTTTTCATTGGGGCAAATGTATCTATATATACAGCAGAATTGGTCGCTGTTGTTCAAGCGTTGCATTATTTAATAAGCCTTCGGCCTGTGTCATTCAAAGTAGTTCTCTTTGTTGATTCAAAATCTGTATTATATGCCTTACAGTTTTTTTTATACAGACACAAGACCTGACTTAATTATTGAGGCAAATCATCTAATACATTGTTTAAAGATAAATGGCTCGGAAATCAATTTATGCTGGGTGCCTTCTCATGTTGGTCTTCATGGCAACAACGTAGTTGACAGAGCAGCTAAATCCGGTGCCCTCCATTCTGAAAATTCCGTAGAATTGCATGTTAACACCTCGGTAAAAGAAGCTTACAACTCGCTAGAATTAGCATCATGGATTCGATTTCATGAACATTTAAATGAAAAATTTGTGTCTCAAAAAAGAATCAAACTTTCAGTTCAAAATACCTGTAAAAAATTGCAGTATTCCTCGTTATATCATTTGAGATTAATTGTTATGACATATTTTCGCATTCAACTGAACGCTTTGAAAACAAAATATTGTAACAACGTTTTATGTATTTGCGGCGAACAATTCACATTGTATCACTGTTTGTTTTACTGCAGAAAGATTCGTTTCTTTTTACCAATGACGTTTACACAAGGAAACTATCTTGAAACGCATTTTAAAGAAGTAGTATCGGATCAAGTTTTGTTAGTTAAAATTTCAGAATCATTGGTTCACAGTCCTGTTAATGCGTTACTTTAAGATTATTATTATAATTATAATTATTTTTGTTTTGTTTTGTTTTGTTTTTATGACGATTTTTCTTTTACATTATTGATGTTAGCGTTGTTCTAGTTTCATTTCTCTGTTCATCCATATCCTTTTTCTTAAGACCTTGCCGCTTCCTTTTAATTTTTTTTTTTTACGTCCCTTACTCTGTTCCCCTCTCCCCTCCACCCCCCCCCCCCCCCCCTTATTTCATCCTCCATGCCATTTTTCCCCGTCTAATATCACTTATAGTGAAAAGACGTTAAATCAAGCAACGAACGATACACACTCGCTTACACACGTGCGCGCATATATTTTAAATCTCTCTCTCTCTCTCTCTTTTTCTCTTTCTCTCTCTCTCTCTATATGTATATATATATATATAATATATATATATATATATATATATATATATATATAGTGTGTGTGTGTGTATATATGTATATATATATGTTATATTATATATATGTATAGGTGTGTGTATATATATATATATACATACATATATATATATATATATATATATATAATATATATATATATATATATATATGTATGTATATATGTATGTATATATATATGTGTATGTATGTGTGTATGTATGTATGTATGTATGTATGTATGTATGTATGAATGTATGTATATATGTATGTGTGTATGTATGTATGTGTGTATGTATGTATGTATGTACGTATGTATGTATGTATGTATGTACGTATATTTTCTTTATTAATGACACAAAAAGATCATTAATAAAAAAAAAAAAAGGGGATTCACTGCGCTCGGACAGCTCCATATGCGCTCCACCCAAATCCGCCAGCAATTATCTGACAGACTCCCCGAGCCTGCGCAAAACCCTATGTGCTGGTAAGGTCTTGAAACGGGGAAAGGGGAAAAGGGACCTATCACACCCTAAGTGACACGACCAGAATGATGGACACATAAAGACGGGCAGCGAAACAGGCCAGTTTTTAATGTTGCGGGCTGGGATTGAACTCAAGATATCAGATCTTGTGTCCACGGCTCTACCAACTCATCATCATCATCAGGTGCCTTGCCGCATGGCGTTGGCGATTATGGACTTCCATCTGTCTCTATTTCTTGTTGCATCAAGCATCTCTTCCACCCTCCTTGTCCCCAGCCACTCTGCAAGTCCGTCCAGCATCTTCTCCCTGGGTCTACCAACTATCCCGCGTAAAACACTGAAGGCAGAAAAAACATAACAGTAGATTGACTGAAAATTGTTCATAGCGTGGCACACGTAGAGAAATGGAACTATCGGTAATCACAGGAAAAATAATTTTATACACAATTTCTTTTCCTGTCAGTCATTTTCTCTAGCTTCACAAAAAAAATTGTGGAAGTTCTGTTGTTGTTTTTGTCCCATATTTTGTGTTATTTCATTACTTTGTTGTTATTTGTGTATGCTTGACAAAAAAGGCCAACTGGCCGAAATTTCATTTGTTCTTGTCTTGTTTCGTTAATTGACCCTTTGACTCCCGCACCCTGTACATCAGCATTCTGCATTGCCAAGTATGCTCTCACCTGTCGGCGTCACCGGGTTCAGTGTTGGCTGTTGCATTCTTTGACACCACCAACCTCTTCCAAACGGCTCTGTCTTGACTTTCGTGGGCAATTTCTTGAATATTTAAGCCATTGATGTTGGTTATGTTCTCGATGTATGAGATTGGAGGTCTGTCTTTCTTCTTTTTTTTTGCTACTGTTTTTCCTTGAAAGATGGCTGCCATAAGGTCCATGTTCTTGCTACGTGACACATGGCCAATGTATTTTAGTCTTCTCTTGTTAATGTCTGCTAGTAATTTTCTTCCAGGACATTTTCACTGGTTCTTCTGTCTGTCCATTTGACACGTAGTAGTCAATTTTGCTGGCAAATCAAAAACTTAATCCTTTGATTCCCTCACTGAAACTGAAACTCCCGTACCGTATCCACCAGGAAGCTGGTGGATAGGGTGTGGCAGTTTCAGTTTCTCAAGATGACGTCTCCGCGCTCGGAATGAATTCCACGTGAAAAGTGGAAGTGCGAACGTCAGAGGGTTAAGCGTTTGCAGTTGGTGGACAGGGTGCGGGAGTCAAAGGGTCCAATTAAAGTTCTCATTCTGTTTTCGTGTGTTTTTCTGATCACTGCACGCTTGAACGCTGGCAGTTGCTTTCGTTCACATTCTGTAAGCTACTTTTGACATTTATCATCCTTATCATTATGGTTCTTGTTGTTGGTACTATTACCATCGTTGTCGTCATCATCACCATCACCATCCTCCTCCTCCTCTTCATCTTTAACATCATCATAATTGTCGTCGTCGTCGTCATCATCATCAGCAGCAGCAGCATCGTCTTCGTCGTCAGCATATCATTATCATCATCATCATCGTCGCCGTCGTCGTCATGATCATCATCGTCATCATCATTGTCATCATCATCGTCATCAGCAGTAGCAGCAGCAGCAGTGGCAACAGCAGCGTCGTCGTCGTCATCATCATCATCACTACCACCATCGTCGTCGTCGTCGTTGTAGTCGTCGTCATCATGATCATAATGTTGATCATCGTCATCACCTATTACCTATCATTATCATCACCTATCATCATCATCATCACCTATCATCTATCATCACCTATCATCATCATCATCATCACCTATCATCATCACCTATCATCGTCACCTATCATCATCATCTATCATCATCATCTATCATCAGCAGCAGCAGCAGCAGCAACATCTATCATCATCTATCATCATCTATAATCATCAGCAGCAGCAGCATTATCATCATCGTCGTCGTCGTCGTCATCATCATCATCAATCATCATCATCAACAACAACATCTGTCACCATCATCATCGTCTACATGTATCATCATCATCACAATCACAATCATCATCATCAGAAGCAGCAGCAGCAGAAGCAGCAGCATCACCATCTGTCATCTATCATCATCAATCATCATCAATCATCATCTATCATCATCATCATCTATCATCATCTATAATCTATCATCATCATCATCATCATCTATCACCATCGTCTATCATTCACCACCACCACCATCATCACCATCACCATCTATCATCATCATCATCATCATCATCATCATGACACAGGTGGTTAACTTACCACAGACACCATTGTTTGTACCGGCATGATCACAGATGTCACCAATGTTGTCACAGTCCTCGTCCCGCCTACAGCTATATCCTCCTGGGTCTGTCACACACACACACACACACACACACACACACACACACACACACACACACACACACACACACATATATATATATATATACACATACACACACACACACACATACACACACACACACACACACCACACTACACACACACATACTCACGCACACACACACACACACACACATAAACACACACACACATACACACACATACATACACACACACACTCACACACACACACATACTCACACACACACACACATACTCACACACACACACACACACACAAATAAACACACACATACACACACATACACACACACACACACTCACACACACACACACACTCACACACACACACACACACACACCACACACACACACGCCCACACATACACACACACACACACGCATAAACACACACACATACACACACATACATACATACACACGCACACTTACACACGTACACACACACACACACACATACACACAAACATACACACACACACACTCACGCACACACACACACACATAAATACACACACATACACACACACACACTCACACACACACACACACACACACACACACACACACACACACAGACACACACACACACATATATACAGTGACACACCACACACACAGTGACACACACACATACGCGCGCACACACGCACACTCATTTGAAATATGTAGCGGACACAATTAACACACGCGCGCGTGCGTGTGCGAAGGTACGTGCATCTCTCTCTGTCTCTCTCTGTCTCTCTCTTTCTTTCTCTCTGTCTCTTAATTGTCTCTCTCTTTTCTCTCTCTCTCTCTTTCTCTCTGTGTCTCTCTCTCTATCTCTCTCTTCCCCTCTCTCTTTCCTCTCTCCTTCTCTCTCTGTCTCTCTTTCTTTATGTCTCTCTCTTGTCTCTCTCTCTCTCTCTTTCTCTCTGAGTCTCTCTCTCTCTCTCTTTCTCTCTCTCTCTCTCTTTCTTTCTTTCTCTCTGTGTCTCTCTCTTGTCTCTTTTTCTCTCTTGTCTCTTTCTCTCTCTGTCTCTCTCGGTCTGTCTGTCTGTCTGTCTGTCTCTCTCTCACTCTCTCTCTCTAATTCACACACACACACACACACACACGCACGCACATACACGCAAACACAAACACACACACATCCACACACACACCCACACTACACCCACACACCCTCACCACCACCACCCACACACAATATATACACACGCAGCGCACATACAAGTAATGGGACAGCACATTCAGTACAGGACAGGACAGAACAGTCAGTACAGGACAGGACAGGACAGGACAGAACAGTCAGTACAGGACAGGACAGGACAGCACAGTCAGTACAGGACAGGACAGGACAGAACAGTCAGTACAGGACAGGACAGGACAGGACAGGACAGAACAGTCAGTACAGGACAGACAGGAACAGCACACGTCAGTACAGGACAGGACAGGACAGAACAGTCAGTACAGACAGGACAGGACAGGACAGAACAGTCAGTACAGGACAGTCAGTACAGGACAGGACAGGACAGGACAGACAGGTACAGCACAGGACAGGACAGCACAGTCAGTACAGGACAGGACAGGACAGGACAGACAGAACAGTCAGTACAGGACAATCAGTACAGGACAGGACAGGACAGCACAGTCAGTACAGGACAGGACAGGACAGCACAGGTCTTTACAGACAGGACAGGACAGTCAGTACATGACAGGACAAGACAGCACAGTCAGTACAGGACAGGACAGGACAGGACAGCACAGTCAGTACAGACAGGGACAGATCAGGACAGGACAAAACAGTCAGTACAGGACAATCAGTACAGGACAGGACAGACAGCACAGTCAGTACAGGACAGGACACGACAGCACAGTCTTACAGGAACAGGACAGACAGTCAGTACATGACAGGACAAGACAGCACAGTCAAATACAGGACAGGACAGGACAGACAGCACAGTCATACAGGACAGGACATGGACAGCACAGTCAGTACAGGACAGGACAGGACAGCACAGTCAGTACAGGACAGGACAGGACAGCACAGTCAGTACAGGACAGGACAGGACAGCACAGTCAGTACAGGACAGGACAGGAAG
>JAPXFY010000019.1:63035604-63048104 GCA_030674185.1 Monoplex corrugatus
TATGGTTCTAGCAGTAGTAGTATCAGGTAGCAATACTACCAGTTGTAAAGTTCTAGCAGTAGTAGTATCAGGTAGCAATACTACCAGTTGTATAGTTCTAGCAGTAGTAGTATCAGGTAGCAATACTACCAGTTGTATGGTTCTAGCAGTAGTAGTATCAGGTAGCAATACTACCAGTTGTATGGTTCTAGCAGTAGTAGTATCAGGTAGCAATACTACCAATTGTATAGTTCTTGCAGTAGTAGTATCAGGTAGAAATACTACCAGTTGTATGGTTCTAGCAGTAGTAGTATCAGGTAGCAATACTACCAATTGTATAGTTCTAGCAGTAGTAGTATCAGGTAGCAATACTACCAGTTGTAAAGTTCTAGCAGTAGTAGTATCAGGTAGCAATACTACCAGTTGTAAAGTTCTAGCAGTAGTAGTATCAGGTAGCAATACTACCAGTTGAATGGTTCTATCAGTCGGAGTATCAGGTAGCAATACTACCAGTTGTATAGTTCTAGCAGTAGTAGTATCAGGTAGCAATAGTACCAGTTGTATAGTTCTAGCAGTAGTAGTATCAGGTAGCAATACTACCAGTTGTAAAGTTCTAGCAGTAGTAGTATCAGGTAGCAATACTACCAGTTGTATAGTTCTTGCAGTGAGTAGTATCAGGTAGCAATACTACCAGTTGTATGGTTCTAGCAGTAGTAGTATCAGGTAGCAATACTACCAGTTGTATGGTTCTAGCAGTAGTAGTATCAGGTAGCAATACTACCAGTTGTATGGTTCTAGCAGTAGTAGTACCAGGTAGCAATACTACCAACTGTAAAGTTCTAGCAGTAGTACTATCAGGTAGCAATACTACCAGTTGTATGGTTCTAGCAGTAGTAGTATCAGGTAGCAATACTACCAGTTGTATGGTTCTAGCAGTAGTACTATCAGGTAGCAATACTACCAACTGTAAAGTTCTAGCAGTAGTAGTATCAGGTAGCAATACTACACAGTGGTATGGTTCTAGCAATAGTAGTATCAGGTAGCAATACTACCAGTTGTATGGTTCTAGCAGTAGTAGTATCAGGTAGCAATACTACCAATTGTATGGTTCTAGCAGTAGTAGTATCAGGTAGCAATACTACCAATTGTATGGTTCTAGCAGTAGTAGTATCAGGTAGCAATACTACCAATTGTATGGTTCTAGTAATAGGAGTATCAGGTAGCAATACTACCAATTGTATGGTTCTAGTAGTAGGAGTATCAAGTAGTAATAGCACCAGTTTTAGTAGTGGTGTTGATATTTTCAAATACATTAAATTTATCGGTAACCACCTTAATCGGTATGGTTCCAACAGTGTAATATCAGATAGCAATATAATCAGTTGCAGCGGTGAAGTGATACTTTTAAATACATTATTACATTTAATGTTAATCACGACCATCTGTGTGGGAACAGCAGTAGCAGTTAGTAGTAATGTCAGTAATAGTAGTGGTAGTGATGATACCTTCAAATACATCAAACTTATTGGCAAACACAACTCTCTGCGTGGTCATAGCAGTAGCAGTTAGTAGTAATATCAGTAATAGTAATGGTGGTGATGATGGTGATTATACCTTCACATACATCAAATTTCTTGGTAAACACAACAATCTGTATTGTCGTAGCAGAAGTAGCAGCAATTAGTAGCAACACTGTAGTCGTAGTGGTGGTGGTGGTGGTACCTTCAAATACATCAAATTTATTGGTAAACACAACTCTCTGCGTGGTCTTAGTAGTAGCAGTTAGAAGCAATATCAGTAATAGTGGTGGTGGTGGTGGTACCTTCAAATACATGAAATTTCTTGGTAAACACAACCATCGGTATTGTCGTAGCAGAAGTAGCAGCAGTTAGTAGCAATATTGCAGTAGTAGTGGTGGTGGTGGTACCTTCAAATACATCAAATTTATTGGTAAACACAACCATCTGTATTGTCGTAGCAGAAGTAGCAGCAATTAGTAGCAATACTATAGTCGTAGTGGTGGTGGTGGTACCTTCAAATACATCAAATGTATTGGTAAACACAATTACCTATATGGTCTTAGTAGTAGCAGTTAGTGGTAATAGCAGTAATAGTAGTGGTGGTGATAATACCTTCAAATACATCAAATATATTGGAAACACAGTTAGCAAAAGTACCAGCGATCAGTAGCAATATCGTTGTCGTAGTAGTGGTGGTGATGATACCTTCAAATGCATCTAATTTAATGGTAAACACAACTATCTGTATAGTCGTAGCAGAAGTAGCAGCAGTTAGTAGCAATATCGTAGTCGTAGTGGTGGTGGTGGTGGTACCCTCAAATACATCAAACTTATCGGTGAACACGACGATCTATATGGTCTAAGTAGAAGCAGTTAGTAATCACATCGTTGTCGTGATGGTGTTGGTGGTACCTTCAAATACATCAATCTTATTGGTAAACACAGCTATCTGTATGGTCGTCGCACAAGTAGTAGCAGTGGCAGTAACGACCAGTAGTTAATATCAGAAGTGGTGGTGGTGTCTTCAAATGCATACAATTCACTGTTGATCTCTACCATTTGTATAGTTGGGGCGGTATCAGTAGCAGTTAATAGTAATAGCAGTAGTGGCAGTGGTGGCGATGGTGGTAGTGCCTATCTGAACATATCAGATGGAAACGCCTTCGACCTCATTAGACTAGGACACAACTTTAACCCTTTGACTCCCGCACCCTATCCACCAACTGCAAAAACAAACCTTTCACTCCCGCACCCTATCCACCAAATGCAAAAATTTAACCCTTTGACTCCCGCACCCTATCCACCAACTGCAAAAACTTAACCTTTTGACTCGCACACCCTATCGACCAACCGCAAAAACTTAACCCTTTGACTCCCGCACCCTATCCACCAAGTGCAAAAACTTAACCATTTGACTCCCTCACCCTATTTTTGACTCCCCAACCCTATCCACCAGCTTCCCGCAGGAAGCTGGTGGATAAGGTTAAAGAGTCAAAGGGTTTTAAGTTTTTGCTTTGCTAGCATGGTTGACAATACATGATGCTGGAGGACAGGGTGTGTGAATCAAAGTGTTAAAATGCAGATGGGAGTACCATAGAGCATTCTTCTTCAATTTTCTTTTTTTATGGTCTTCAATCTCCTTTCTTATGGTCTTCAATCTCCTTTTTATGGTCTTCAATCTCCTTTTTTATGGTCTTCAATCTCCTTTCTTATGGTCTTCAATCTCCTTTTTATGGTCTTCAATCTCCTTTTTTATGGTCTTCAATCTCCTTTCTTATGGTCTTCAATCTCCTTTTTTATGGTCTTCAATCTCCTTTTTTATGGTCGTCAATCTCCTTTTTTATGGTCTTCAGTCTCCTTTTTTATGGTCGTCAATCTCCCTTTTTATGGTCTTCAATCTCCCTTTTTATGGTCTTTAATCTCCTTTTTTATGGTCTTCAATCTCCTTTTTTATGGTCTTCAATCTCCTTTTTTATGGTCGTCAATCTCCTTTTCTTCAATCTCCTTTTTTATGGTCGTCAATCTCCTTTTCTTCAATCTCCTTTTTTATGGTCTTCAATCTCCTTTTCTTCAATCTCCTTTTTTATGGTCTTCAATCTCCTTTTTCATGGTCGTCAATCTCCCTTTTTATGATCTTCAATCTCCCTTTTCATGGTCTTCAATCTCCTTTCTTATGGTCTTCAATCTCCTTTTTTATGGTCGTCAATCTCCCTTTTTATGGTCTTTAATCTCCTTTTTTATGGTCTTCAATCTCCTTTTTTATGGTCTTCAATCTCCTTTTTTATGGTCTTCAATCTCTTTTTTTATGGTCTTCAATCTCCTTTTTTATGGTCTTCAATCTCTTTTTTATGGTCTTCAGTCTCCTTTTTTATGGTCTTCAGTCTCCTTTTTTATGGTCTTCAATCTCCTTTTTTATGGTCTTCAATCTCCTTTTTTATGGTCGTCAATCTCCCTTTTTATGGTCTTTAATCTCCTTTTCTATGGTCTTCAATCTCCTTTTTTATGGTCTTCAATCTCCTTTTTTATGGTCGTCAATCTCCTTTTCTTCAATCTCCTTTTTTATGGTCGTCAATCTCCTTTTCTTCAATCTCCTTTTTTATGGTCTTCAATCTCCTTTTCTTCAATCTCCTTTTTTATGGTCTTCAATCTCCTTTTTCATGGTCGTCAATCTCCCTTTTTATGATCTTCAATCTCCCTTTTCATGGTCTTCAATCTCCTTTCTTATGGTCTTCAATCTCCTTTTTTATGGTCGTCAATCTCCCTTTTCATGGTCTTCAATCTCCTTTTTAATGGTCTTCAATTTCCTTTTTTATGGTCTTCAATCTCCTTTTTTATGGTCTTCAATCTCCTTTTTTATGGTCTTCAATCTCTTTTTTATGGTCTTCAATATCTCTCTTTTTTATGGTCTTCAATCTCTTTTTTATGGTCTTCAGTCTCCTTTTTTATGGTCTTCAATCTCCTTTTTTATGGTCTTCAATCTCCTTTTTTATGGTCTTCAATCTCTTTTTTTATGGTCTTCAATCTCTTTTTTTATGGTCTTCAATCTCTTTTTTTATGGTCTTCAATCTCCTTTTTTTATGGTCTTCAATCTCCTTTTTTTATGGTCTTCAATCTCTTTTTTTATGGTCTTCAATCTCCTTTTTTATGGTCTTCAATCTCCTTTTTTATGGTCTTCAATCTCCTTTTTTATGGTCTTCAATCTCCTTTTTATGGTCTTCAATCTCCTTTTTTATGGTCTTTAATCTCTTTTTTATGGTCTTCATCTCCTTTTTTATGGTCTTCAATCTCCTTTTTTATGGTCTTCAATCTCCTTTTTTATGGTCTTCAATCTCCTTTTTTATGGTCTTCAATCTCCTTTTTTATGGTCTTCAATCTCCTTTTTTATGGTCTTCATCTCCTTTTTTATGGTCTTCAATCTCTTTTTTATGGTCTTCAATCTCCTTTTTTATGGTCTTCAATCTCTTTTTTATGGTCTTCAATCTCCTTTTTTATGGTCTTCAATCTCTTTTTTATGGTCTTCAATCTCCTTTTTTATGGTCTTCAATCTCTTTTTTATGGTCTTCAGTCTCCTTTTTTATGGTCTTCATCTCCTTTTTTATGGTCTTCATTCTTTTATGGTTTCATCTTTTTATTCTTCAATCTCTTTTATGGTCTTCAATCTCTTTTTATGGTCTTCAATCTCTTTTTTATGGTCTCTCTTTTTATGGTCTCAATCTTCTTTTTTATGGTCTTCAATCTCTTTTTTATGGTCTTCAATCTTTTTTTGGTCTTCTCTCTTTTTATGGTCTTCAATCTTCTTTTTTATGGTCTTCAATCTCCTTTTTCATGGTCTTCAATCTTCTTTTTATGGTCTTCAATCTCTTTTTTATGGTTTCAATCTCCTTTATTATGGTCTTTCATCTTCTTTTTTATGGTCTTTCAATCTCCTTTTTATGGTCTTCAATTCTCCTTTTTATGGTCTTCAATCTCCTAAGGTCTCAAATCTCTTTTTATGCTCATATCTTTTTATGGTGATTGTTGTCATGTCGATCCAGAATGGAGATAGTGTTGTGTGTGTATGTTTTTGTGTTGTTGTGTGTTTGTGTTGTGTGTGTGTGTGTGTGTTGTTTGTGTGTTCTTGTGTGTGTGTGTAGTTTTTGTGTGTGTGTGTGTTGTGTGTGTGTGTGTGTGTGTGTGTGTGTGTGGTGTGTGTGTTAAAAAATGTGCTAGGAAGATTTTATCAGCTGTTTTTGGAAGGATCTTTTACCAAACACAACACAACACGATGCAACACAACACAACATGATGCAACACGACGCAATACAACACAACACAATACGCCACAATACAAATTCAACACAACGCAAATACAACACAACACGACACGACACGACAAGACAAGACAAGACAAGACACAACACAACGTAACGCAACGCAACACAAATACACCACAACATAAACTCAAAACAACACAACACAACACAACACAGCACAGAGTAGCACAGCACAGCACGACACACAAGATAACACAAAACAAGACAACACAATACAAACACATCCTAACCCAACCCAACCCAACCGAACCCAACCCAAATCCAACACCAACACCAACACCAACACAAGACTCACGACAAATTCCGTTATCACAGACTCCAGGAGCCATACAGTGTCGAAACATTTTTGAGTCGTTGCAACTGCCATCGGGCGGGATCTCTGCAAACAGGAGTATGTGACTTGTTGTTGTGTTGTTGTTGTTATTGTTGTTTAAAGCCCACCCGACTGCGTAGAGCCATATCAGGGCTGTAACCGCTTCAAAACATACAAAAACTTCAACAGGAAAAAAAAAAAAAAGAAAAGAAAAGAAAATTAAGTACACATATCAATGCATTCGCGCACAAAATCTAAGGACATACCCCCGGCGTTGGCCACCCGTCCAATTTATCGCACAGGGGATTTAAAGAACACACCTGAATACAAAGTTAAGCATACCTAAGGATACCAAAACATATATAAAAACAGGCATAAATTACCTAAATTTGCTTCCGCATATCTCACCTCCCAAGAGCCAAAAATGCACTTAATACATGTACCCAATTATCAATACTAAGAAAAAGTACGTGAGACTTTATCGAACATATACAGGTGAATGGACCAGCAAGGCAGGAAATGGTAAGAAGAAATGACAGAAAGCAAAGGAAGAAGGCAGAAACAAAGAAAGTTTGTGTGTGTGTGTGTGTGTGTGTGTTGTGTGTGTTTGTGTGTGTGTGTGTGTGTGTGTGTGTGTGTGTGTGTGTGTGTGTGTGTGTGTGTGTGTGTGTGTTTGTATGTGTGTATTTGTATTTGTGTGTGTGTTTATGTGTCCATGGGTGTGCGCACAATAATCGCACGCACACACACACACACACACACACACACACACACACACACACACACACACACACACACACACACACACACACACACACACGTACCCAAACAGAAGGACGTAACATTTCAGTGACCCAGTAAAATTTGAGTGCTGGTTCTTTATTTCTTGTCATTCATTTACCTATCCACACATTTGTTTTTCCTATTTTGCTGGTGGGTTTTTTTTTTGTTTTTGTTTTTTTGTTTTTTGTGTTTTTTTGCTGTCACTCATTTTCATTTATCTATCCACACGTTTGTTTATCCTATTTTGCTGGTCCTTTTTTCTGTCACTCATTTATCTATCCATACATTTGTTTATCCTATTTTGCTGGTGGTTTTTTTTTGTTTTCGTTTATTTTGTTTTTTTGCTATCACTCATTTTCATTTACCTATCCATACATTTGTTTATCCTATTTTGCTGGTTATTTTTTCTGTCACTCACTTACCTCTCTACACATCTGTTTATCCTATTTTGCTGGTTATTTTTTCTGTCACTCATTTACCTATCTACACATCTGTTTATCCTATTTTGCTGGTTATTTTTTCTGTCACTCACTTACCTCTCTACACATCTGTTTATCCTATTTTGCTAGTTATTTTTTCTGTCACTCACTTACCTCTCTACACATCTGTTTATCCTATTTTGCTGGTTCTTTTCTTTTTCTGTCACTCACCTATCCACACATTTTTTTATCCTTTTTTATTTCTTTTCTTTCATTCGTTCCCTCAACTACCATTTCTTTCTGCATTTATTTAATCGTTTGTTCACTGTACTGACTCTACTCACTGCAGTAGCTTTTGGTGGATGATGGGGTGCACACAGCGCCAGACTTGCAATAGGTGGGGTCGGTCGTCCCGTCGTCAGGACCACAAGGCTCCCCCACTGATATTGCTGTAGCAGGAGACATGACGGTTATGTTCAAACACCACCACCACCATCAACACCAACATCAACCAAACGACAACAATGACAACTACATAACAACAACAACATTCAACCCAACATGCCAACTCGATTTGGCGCCACAACTGAAGGATTAGTGTCTTTAGAAGGGGACTAACTAGCCAGTGAATCGCCAGCATTGCATGATCTCCTCCAGTGGGTGGCAGAACGCAGCTCGACTGAACGATTACTGTCGTTAGTAAAGGGATTATCAGTCAGTGTCCTCAGTAAGATAGATCAGAACATCATCATCATCATCAGGTGCCCTGCCGCATGACGTTGGCGATCATGGACTTCCATCTGTCTCTATCTCTCGTTGCCCCTAGCATCTCCCCCACCCTCCTCGTTCCCAGCCACTCTGCAAGTCCGTCCAGCATTTTCTCCCTGAGTCTACCTGGTGCTCTCTTTCCCTCCAGCTTTCCCGTTGTGACCAGGTGCTCCAAATCCCCCTTCCTCATAAAATGGCCTCTAAATGTTGCCTGTCTTTTCATAATCTTCCTTATGAGTGATCTATTTGTGTCTGCCTCTATCAAGACTGTCTCGTTTGTTTTCTTTGCTGTCCATGGAAATCTCAACATTCTTCTCAGAAACCACATCTCGGCTGCCTCAATCTTGTTCTGGTTTTGCTTGTTGACTGTCTACGCCTCACATCCGTACAACAGTATTGGTTCTATATAACATTCAAGAACTCTCTTCCTGATGTTAATTGATAGGCATTTGTTGGTAAGAATGCTTGTCATCTTCTTGAATGCTGTTTTGGCTTGGCCGATTCTGCCGGCTATTTCTGATGTACATCTGCCGTCTGATGAAATGATCGTTCCCAGGTATTTGAATTTATCAACCTGTGTCAAGGTTGTGCCATTTGCTGTTATTTTGCATGAGGGGATTTCATGTTTTTTACTGATCACCATGATTTCAGTCTTCCTGCTGTTTAGTTCCAGCCCCTTACCTTTGCTTTCTATTTCTAGTATATTCACAAGGTTTTGTAGGTCCCTTTCATTTTCTGCAATTAGCACGGTGTCATCTGCGTATCGAATGTTGTTTATCATTTTCCCTCCAACCTTTAATCCAGGGTCTTCTTCTAGGTTTCTCATGATGTTTTCGCTGTAAAGTGAAAACAGATCTGGTGACAAAACACAACCCTGTCTGACTTCTCTTTTGATGTTTTGGAAAGAGCTTATATTGTTTTCTATTCTCATTGCAACTGTTTGTTCCCAGTACATATTTCTGATTATTCGTAGATCCTTTCCATCAACATTGAGTCTCTCCAGTTGGTTGATCAATTCATCATGTCGTACCCGATCGAAAGCCTTGGTGTAGTCAACAAAGCATAAATACAAATCCTATTCATCTCAATTGACCTCTCTATGATAGTTCTTAGGATGTATATGGCATTAATAGTTCCCTTCCCTTCCACAAATCCACACTGTTCTTCTGCTATTTCTCTTTTGATTCTATTCCTTGTCCTCATCATGATTATTCTTAACAGGATTTTTGTTACATGACTCATCAAACTGATTGTGTGATGGAGTTCGCATTCTATAGCCCCTGTCTTCTTTGGAAGTGCAATGAAAATTGATTTTGACATATCTTTGGGGATTTTTCCAGTGTCATAAATTTCATTTAGGAGGACTGTTATTTTTTCTATGCCAAATTCCTCCAGGGCTTCAATCATCTCTGTAGTAATGTTGTCTGGTCCTGGGGCTTTTCCTGCAGCCTGGTTTCATCTTTTTCAGTGCTGCTTTAACTTCATCTTTAATTATGGGTGGTCCTTCAAAGTTCTTTTTTATAATGTGTTCTTCGTTTCTGTCATCCTCAAAAAGAAGGTCTTTAATGTACTTTCCCCATCTGTCTAGTATTTTGTCTTTTTCCATGACAAGCGTGCCATCTTTCGATTTTAAGCAACCAGTTGATGTGCATGTATTTTTCCTGTGGACAATTTCTTCAATTCGTCTGTACATACCCTGAGGATCCATTTTGTGTCGGTTTTCTATCTCTTTGCATTTTGTGTTTAGCCAAGCTTCCTTAGCTTCATTGCACCTATACCTGATTTCTTTGTTTATCTTCCTGTATATCTCCTCGTTTCTCTTTGCCCTCCTCCTTTCCTCCATCAAGCCCAAAATTTCATTAGTCATCCAGCTCTTTTTTGCTTTCCTATCTGCCTTAGGGATTTCTTCACAAGCTTCATTTATCGAATTTCTCAACTTTGTCCATTGTTCCTCACTGTCACCAACGTCTTCCAGAGCACTGGATTTGTTTTGAACATGTACATTAAATTTTTTACGTATCACTTCATCTGTCTTTAAGAGTCAAGGTTTAGTTTGATGTTGCTTTTGGTCTGTTTCCTTTTCCTCAATTTCAGTCTAAATCTTCCCACTACAGGATTGTGGTCACTGTTGCAGTCTGCGCCTGGTAGTGTTTTTGCTGACAGTAAAGAATTTCTAAATCTTTTGTTGATCAGGATGTAGTCAATCTGATTTTTGGTATTTTCTCCTGGACTCATCCAAGTCCATTTTCTTCTATTAGGCTGCTCAAACCAGGTGTTTCCTACTATGAACTCATTCATCTGTGCCCATTCTACAAGTTTCTCACCCCTTTCGTTTTGCGTACCAAGGCCATGAGGTCCAACTATATCCTCCACCCTATCCTGTCCCACTTTAGCATTAAAATCTCCCATTATTACAGTAACTTCTTGTGATTTATATTGGACTTTGGCCATCTCTAAAACTTCGTAGAAGTTGTCGATGTCTTCCTGAGTACTTGCGGATGTTGGTGCATACACCTGAATGATGTTGATATCAAATGGTTTGCCTCCCAATGTGACCACCAAAACTCTGTCGGACACAGCCCAGTATCCCTTAACTGCTTTTGATTTGTCTTTGTCCATCATGATGCCTACTCCTCTTTCATGTGAGTTACCACCAGAGTATATTATTGTGTATTCTCCTGATGTTATCATGCCTGCCCCCTTCCATCTCACTTCCCCTAGTCCTAAAATACCAATGTTAAGCCTTTCCATCTGTGCTTTGATATTTTCTAATTTACCCTTCTGCAACAGTGTTCTTATATTCCATGTTGCAACTTTGATGTTTTTAAAACTGAGTTGAGGGGTTTTGGTCGCAGTAACTTGCTGACGGTCTGGTGTCACCTGCACCGCATGACGGTCCCTACCGGACGAAGTTGCTCCACAGGAGCACCTATTTACGTCGTTGTCTTCATTCATTTTTCTGTTTCTGTCCATGAGTAACCAGGGAAAATTACGATGGTGGTTTCCCATTGCCTTCCATTGGTTTGTGTACAGTCTCTCCGCTAGCCTTACTCTCTCCCGAGATGTCCACAAGACAGTGGAGCTATTCACCCATAGCTTGGGGATCTGGTTCGTGGGCACCAGGGCATATCCACACGCCGGTGGGCCTGCGTGCCTCACGTCTGGGGGCCGACCTCCTCCGAGTCCTACGAGATTTAGCCTGATTCCGTTATCAGAACAGGCATGGCTAAACTCCACCAAAATGACATGTGAGTAGTGCATTATCTCCTTTGACGGGTGGCTGAACGGCAACTCGACTGAACGATTAGGGTGCGTTCATAGAAGCCCGGACGTATCCGGACGGCCACGGACGTTCCCTGTCAAAAAGATAGTATACAGCAAACCCCTGTTTGTTCTCACTGGCGACGGAAAGAGTGTTTATAGGAAGCCCGGCCAGGCCCGCCCGTACACGGACGGAAATTCTCCGGTCGTGCTTGCATGTTTTTTTCCCCGGCCGTTCGGGTTAAGGGACTGAACTCTTCTCTTGATTTCACACCGAATGATCTTTCTTGCAAGAAAAAACACCAGACACGAGAAGTTTATTGCTGCCTGAGTTCAAGGCTTGCATTTACGAAAAAGTTGACGAAAATCATTACAGAGACATCTTGCAGCTGCATAGGAAAACATCGCCAGAGAGGTTGGGACACATTGGATGTACAGAAAATCGACGGCTTGGACGACGTACAATGTTTCTGTTCTTCTCCCACCACCACCACCAATACAATATCAACTTCTCTCGCTTCGTGCACATCATTTTATCTTTGGCGGGCTCGTCTCGAACAGGAGAGGAGTGGGACAAACCACGTAGGTAGGTAGAGGGGGGAAACCACTGCTGGTGTGGGTGAGTTTTGGAGTTTTGAGTTTATCCAAGACGGATTCATTGTACTCGGAAATATCCATATGTGCTCCACCCAAATCTGCCAGCAATTATCTGATAGACTTCCCAGGACTTCGCAAAACCCTATGCGCTGGCCAAGTCATGAAATGTGGAAGGAGGGGGGGGGGGGTGTGAGGGACCTGTGGAACATTAAGCTGATACCACCAGAATGATGGAAACGTTAAGGTGGGCAGCGAACAGGCCAGTTTTTAATGTTGTAGAGGCCTTGACTTTTCTTCTCAGTTTGACCGGAAAATCGAACGGAACGTCTAGTCCTTCAGAAGGGGACGAAAAACAAGTCGGACCCGTGTACCTTCTGGCTGCGCACGCTAAAAATCCCACAGCAGTTGAAAATCGTGGAAGAGCAGAGGATTGCCCGGCTGCCTTGGTACAAATCATTGGATTTCCCAGGTCCCACCCCTTGAAGACCAATTAGCCTTCTTGCCTTTCTGAACTCTTGGTTGAAAAAATTGTGAATATGAATGTGTA
>JAPXFY010000019.1:63053104-63130604 GCA_030674185.1 Monoplex corrugatus
ATCCACCAATTGCAAAAATGTAACTTTTTAATCCCTCACCCTATACACCAGCTTCCTGCAGGAAGCTGGTGGATAGGGTGAGGAACTCAAAGGGTGACGTTTTTGCTTTGCTAGCATGGTTGACAATACAGGACGCTGGTGGACAGGGCGCGGGGGTTGAAAGGGTTAAAAATAGCCTGAAATGAACCTATACATGCGCGTCTCACTCCGAGTGGTTACAGGCTTGCTTCTTTCCATCGCTCATCCCGAGGTGGTGGTATCGCCATGGTATCACTCCATTCCCGCCTATCTTTCTCGCAGTCTCTGCCTTTCTCCCATCCTTCTTTCGAGCACGTTGAAGTATCCTTCCAATCCACCCCTCACCCCATCACCTTCTCCTGTGTCTATCGACCTCCACCTAGCTCTGCCAACAAGCTCACCACATCCACGTTTCTCTCTGACTTTGACCAACTACCTAACTACTACTGCCTCTTACCTGGAAATCTCATCATTCTAGGTGACATCAATGTCCACTATGACAACACTCACCGTTATGACACAAGACATATCATCAACTCGCTGTCCAATCACAATATGACTCAACACATTTCTGAACCAACCCATCAAAAAGGTCACACTCTTGACTGGATCATTTCTCGTGATCACCACAATTCAGCTACTGACAACTGCTTAGTTCTTTCTACCCGTCTAACTTCAGCCCTTCCATCTGACCACTCTGCAATTCTCTGTTCTCTTGACATTTCTCCTCCTTCCCGTACCACGCGCACAGTGACTCGATGCAATCTCAAATCTATCGATCTCTCCACTTTTTCATCTGATACCTCCCGTCTCCTTTCTGAAAAGTCACATAACCTTGCCGATGAATTCTATACTACTCTCCACCATCTTCTGGACACTCACGCTCCAGCCACAACCCGTCTTTTACCTGACCGCCCCCTACCCCCTGGCTCACTCATGAGATTGCCTGTGCAAAACGTGCCCGCCGCAGAGCAGAGCGCCGCTGGCGCAAATCCAAACTCACTGTACATAGGCAACTTTTCCAAGCCTCTAAAACAAAAGTATCCACCCTCATTGCATCTGCAAAAACAAGCTATTTCCAAACCAAACTCCTGAATGCCTCTTCTTCAAAAGAACTCTTTACAACCATGAATCATCTCCTTGGCACACGAAAAGATTTACCTCTCCCAACAAAACACACAAATGAAGAACTCCCATCTGTATTCTCCAACTATTTCACCACCAAAATACAAACTCTTCGTGACAGGCTTGACAGGACACCCTGTCAACCATGCCCACCTGACCCTTCCTTCTCTGGCACACCTCTTACTACTTTTACCCCAGTCTCACAAGAAGAAATTCTCAACACAATCAGATCCATGTCGTTCAAAACCTGCGAACTGGATCCTCTTCCAGGTTCTCTCTACTCCGACTGTCTCCCTACTCTCCTCCCATTCATCACTGACATCATCAACACTTCTCTTCAAACTGGAACTGTCCCAGATTCTTTCAAGTCTGCTATTGTTCACCCTCTCCTCAAGAAATACAATTTAGACCCAAATGAACTGAAAAATTACCGGCCTATCTCTAATCTCTCTTTCTTGTCAAAACTCCTTGAAAAAGTTGTCCTCAACCAACTGAACTCTCACCTGTCTGCCAACAATCTCCTCAATTCTTTCCAGTCAGCCTACCGCCAGTGCCATAGCACTGAAACTGCCCTACTACACATTCTCAACAATCTCCTCCTTGCAACTGATACTGGCAAAGTCTCTCTCCTCACACTCCTTGATCTGTCTGCAGCCTTTAATACCATTGATCATGGTATTCTCCTTTCTAGACTCCATCATACTTTTGGCATCTCTGACATTGCTCTCTCCTGGTTCACTTCATATCTATCAAACAGAAAACAAACTGTTCTCATCAATGGCACTTACTCTCAACCTTCATACCTGACCTGTGGTGTTCCACAAGGATCTGTCCTTGGCCCTGTTCTTTTCACTCTTTACACCTCCCCCCTGTCCACCATCATCAACTCCCACTCTATAAAACACCACTTCTATGCTGATGACACCCAACTTCAAGACAGTGACTCACCTGACAATATAGAGCGCCTCTTGACTCGCACCACTGAGTGCTACTCGGACATTAAGAACTGGATGACATACAATAAACTTCAGCTTAACGACGACAAGACAGAAGCTATCCTCATTGGCACCCGTCAGAAACTTTCTCAGCTGCCTCCTCTTTCTCTCCCATTATGTAACACATCAGTCCCAATTTCTGATTCAGCTAAAAACCTTGGTGTCTGCCTTGACTCTACCCTCTCCATGAACAACTTTGTTTCTCAAACTGCCAGATCTGGCTACTATCACCTCCATCGTATAAGCCTGATCAGGAAGTATCTCTCTGTCGAAACAACTGCAAAATTCGTTCTCTCCTTCATAATGTCTCGCATTGACTATTGCAATTCACTCCTGTCTGGTCTTCCTGCCTCCACCATTCACATCTTACAGCGCATTCAAAACAATGCTGCACGCCTTGTACTCAAAAAGAAAAAAGCTGACCACATATCTCCTCTCCTGGCACAACTTCACTGGCTCCCTGTATCAAAGCGCATACAGTACAAACTAGACACCATGTGCTACAAAAGCCTCAATAACGCAGCCCCCGATTACCTGTCAAGCCTACTTGAGATCTATGTTCCCTCACGTACCCTCCGCTCTGCCTCCGATCCTCTGACATTTCGCTTTCCACGCACTAAGCTCAATACCTATGGTCCACGAGCCTTCACTGTTTCTGGTCCACTTTCCTGGAACAAACTTCCTCTCTCAGTCCGTCAGCAACCTACTTTTGTCTCCTTCAAGTCCGCTCTCAAAACTCACCTTTTCTCCTCTGCATAAAATCCTGACCTCACTCAACCCCCTCTGCAGCCTGTCTCCACTCGGAGGGGAATCACATTGTAATATATAATTGTATATAATATGCTCTCTATAATTTTCCATTGCTTTTATTCTTTCTCCCCATTTATAGCCATGCGTGTGTGTGTGTGTGTGTGTGTGTGTGTGTGTGTGTGTGTGTGTGTGTGTGTGTGTGTGTGTGTGTGTGTGTGTGTGTGTTGTGTGTGTGTGTGGGTGTGTGTGTGTGCGTGCGTGCGTGTGTGTGCGTGCGTGTGTGTGTGTCTGTTTCAGCGCTTAGATTTGATTTTATCAAGATTTTGCACTATACAAATATTGTAATTATTATTATTATAGACACTGACACATCACCGTTGGCTGAATTGGTTGAGAAATCTACATCACAGTGACTGCCAGTATTCTCATAAATAGAAACCACACACACACACACACACACACACACACACACACACACACACACACACACACATACACATACACACAACACACACACAACACACACAACACACACACACACACACACACACACACACACACACACACACACACACACACACACACACACGCACACGAAAACAGAATTTGACTCCCGAACCCTATACACTAACTGCAAAAACTTAACCCTTTGACTCCCTCACCATATCCACCAGCTTCCTGCAGGAGGGAGTCAAAGGTTTAAATTTTTGCTTTGTTAGCATGGTTGACAATGCAGGATGCTGATGGACAGGGTGAGGGAGTCAAAGGGTTATTTTTTGCTTGGTTAGCATGACTGACAATGCAGGATGCTGGTGGACAGGGTGAGGAGTCAAAGAGTTAAGTTTCTGCTTGGGCAACATGGTTGACAATGCAGGATGCTGGTGCACAGGATGAGAGAGTCAAAGGATTAATTTTTCGCTTGGTTAACATGGTTGACAATGCAGGAAGTTGGTGGACAGGGTGAGGGAGTCAAAGGGTTAAGTTTTTGCTTGGTCAACATGGCTGACAATGCAGGATGCTAGTGGACAGGGTGAGGGAGTCAAAGGGTTAAGTTTTTGCTTAGTTAGCATGGTTGACAAAGCAGGATGCTGGTGGACAGGGTGGGGAAGCCAAAGGGTTAATACATAAAACAGGACAAGCGCAAAAAGTTCGGCAAGCTGACCTCTGTCAAGCCACACATTGAAGACTACAAAGAACAAGTACACAAAATTGAGGGGAAAGAAACAAAAGCAAAAACAAAACAAAACAAAACAGAACAAAACAAAACGAAACAAAGCTAAAACCCAGCAGGAGTTCCTTGATGTTTCATTAAGTAGGAAACAGCAGGGAATTCTTGCTGTTTTTCCCCTCTGAGTTTTGTGTATCTGTTTTTTATCGGTGTGCATGTGTGTGTGTGTGTGTGTGTGTGTGTGTGTGTGTGTGTGTGTGTGTGTGTGTGTGTGTGTGTGTTGTGTGTATTTTGTGTGTGTGTGCGTGCGTGCGTGTGCGTGTGTGCGTACGTGCGTGCGTGCGTGCGTGTGTGTGTGTATTATGTATATGTCTTTGTGTATGTGTGGTGTGTGTGTATGTGTTTGTGTGTTGTGAATGTGTGTATGTGTGTGTGTATGTGTGTGTGTAATGCGTGTGTATGTGTTTGTGTGTGTGTACGTGTGTGTACGTGTGCGTCTATGTGTGTGAGTGTGTGTGTGAAATACCGTCTTCTGATCTGCTATTACACCAAAACTACACGTCAGTCTAGCGTTTGTCAAGACTCACACAGTTTGTACAGTCACACACCAAAGGACACTACAGGCGTACAGTTCTCACTTAACCCTTTGACTCCCTCACCCTATCTTCCAGCTTCGCGCATTGACAGCCACGATAGCAAAAATGTAACCCTTTCACTCCCTCACCCTATGCATAGTTTCCTTTTGGTGGACAGGGTGTGGGAGTGAAAGAATTAAGTTTTTTGCAGTTTATGGACAGGTTGGACAGTGAAAGGGTTAAATTAATAATAATCTCACCTTGCCCTTGCCGTTTGATTCTCGTGCCAACGTTTCCCCGCCACCTCCTCGAAGTTTTGGAAACGGAGGCTGTCTCTTTCATCCATTCTAGCAGAAAGTGAGGGAACTTTGGTGAAGATCCCTGCGGTACGTTCTGGGTTTTGAGTGTTTCTGAGCTGTTGGGTGACGTGTTTTTCTGATACGCTGAGTCAAGTGGTGGGTCTGACTCATTGTCGTGTCCCTTCTCCGCCTCCTCGCATGGTAAGGTAGGCTGCATCTGAGGTGCATCGCCGGATACTGCGTGACGGCTGATGTCGGTTTCTGACGGAGGGTTGTCTGGCGACTGAAGCTGAAAAACAGCCTGGGAACTCTGCTCTCCGCTGTTGACAACGGTTTGGTCTCCATCTTGCCTGGGGTCTGTTACACGATGTGAAACACTTCTTCCGTCTTTGCTCTTAATGCTGCGGGACAGTGTCTGGGTAGGTGGTAACTTGATGCCCGTCCCTGTTTTGTGGACCAGTGCCGCTGTCTGGCCGTCTTGATGGTGTGTCTTCCACTCTTCGAATGGTGTACTGACTTGGTGTGTGTCACCAGCGTTCAACGTTATGACCTGTTTGTCGTTTGACCGTTCAGCAGTCACAACGGGAGACATGGGAATTGTGTGTCCGTTCGTCTCATAATACGGCACCTCCCCTGGTTGTTCTCCTGCAGGCAACAAACAACATACCTGTCCATACTTCTAGATCAAAGCAGGTTTGCAAGATTAGCTGGATACACTGTCTCTTTTTTTAAGTACTTTTGTTTGAGAATAGTCTCTTTTCATAACTGGGTTATTATAAAAAATAATGTGCTGTTTCAGTTAAAACTTCGCAGTCGAGTTGTAGGGCCGGATCTGGGAAAATATGGGAGGGTGTTACACACAGGTTCAGGGGAGGAAACTCTGGTGACGGTCAGGGGGCAGCGTCTCCTGAAACTGAAACATTTTTGCCACTCAGGTAAAAAAAAAAAAAAAAAAAAAATTAAAAAGGGGTGTGGTGACTAATAATATGGAACCTTTTCTTCTCGTCGAAGGTAAACAGATGAAAGTAAAAGTTGAAACGGCAAGATGGTGAACAGATCTCATAGGCTAAACAGCAGAAACAATGCACACTGCCTCCCCGAATTTCACTTCACCAAATACCCTTGTGAACATGTGAGCATACTACACACAAAATAATCAAAATAATGTGATCTTGACAAATAGGCACAAATGCCTTTATAGTATGAGGATAAACATAAAAGAGAGAGAGAGAGAGAGAGAGAGAGAGAGAGAGACAGACAGACAGACAGACAGACAGACAGACAGAGACAGAGACAGAGGTCTCTGTAGGCTGCGTTTCATTCTGTGGGTTGTAAATCATTCGCCTCGTCCTTCCATTTGCCCTTTCTTTTCTTCTTCTTCTTCAGTGTTGAGGGCCCACAATCAAAATGGATTATTCTGGCACCTATAACTGGGGGGTTTGCAGCAGATAAATCTGGGTAGTGGACATGTCTTTTTGTTCTTTTGTTAATGATTTTTACACACTTTCCTTAATTTTGTTTCATTTATTCGTTTATATCTATTTGTTGATTTTCAATTCTTGCCAGTCGTGGATTCTACGACATTGATTAATAAGTTAATATAACATCAACATCAAGATTATTGACCACTCACCGAACACCTGTAGAGGCAGCATTCCATATCGTATTAAAATCAAGACTGCATTCAACATCGTGAAAATCAACTTTCCATACATGCTCAAAACTAATAAACTTTTAAAAACTTTTCAAGGAATAGGTCGGATCTTCTCAGCCACGAAAAAGAAGCATTCGTTCTGAGATGTCTGAAGACACATGCGTGACGTATTTTTTATTCTGTAAACACACTGATGACGTTTCAAAGTTGCTATATATGATGCAGTTTCTCTCTCTCTCTCTCTCTCTCTCTCTCTCTCTCTCTCTCTCTCTCTCTCTCTCTCTCTCTGTCTCTCTCTCCCTCATATACACACACGCATTCCCTCATATACACACACGCACGGACATTGACTCAACATCTCTCTCTCTCTCTCTCTCTCTCTCTCTCTCTCTCTCTTTCATACACACATGCACGAACATTGACTCAACATTTCTCTCTCTCTCTCTCTCTCTCTCTTCAATCTCTCTCTCTCTCTCTTTTTCCCTCTCTCTCTTGCTCTCTCATATACACATACACAGTCACGTGCGCACATTGATTCAACACGAATACCTTTAAAGCATAGTCATACAATGATGTCAGTGAAATTTCTAAATCAGATTTACACACGTACAAACAATCATTCTGTATTTTGATTTTGTATGGAAATATGTTTTTCATTTGATAGGACCTGCTCACATCAGAAAAAAATTCCAGTTGACTAGGTCTCTCTCTCCTCTCTCTCTCTCTCTCTCTCTCTCTCTCTCTCCCCTCTCTTTTCTCTCACTTTTTCTTTCTTTCATCATTGCTTTAGTTGACGTGTCCACCACCCCAATCCCTTGTTTGCTCTTAATCTTTCCTCCGCTTCCTTCTTTTTCTTTGGTTCTATGCACGCAATTTACTTTTTAAAAGAATATTAATACACTACTAGCAGTATTAGTATTATTGTTGTACTTCTAGTTGTTATTGTTAAGGGTTGACATGTATGTTTACATACGTCTGCTTTTGTCTCTCATGCTTCTGTGATGTGCATGAGCCATTGGCACGTATATCATCATCATCATCAGGTGCTTTGCCACATGACGTTGGTGATCATGGCCTTCCATCTGTCTCTATCCCTTGTTGCCTCAAGCATCTCTTCCACCCTCTTTGTCTTCAGCCACTCTGCAAGTCCGTCCAATATCTTCTCCCTGGGTCTACCTGGTGCTGTCTTTCCCTCCAGCTTTCCCGTTGTGACCAGGTGCTCCAATTCCCCTTTCCTCATAAAATGGCCTATAAATGTTGCCTGTCTTTTCCTAATCTTCCTTATCAATGATCCTCTTGTGTCTGCTGGCATGTATATAAAACACATAATTTTAACACAACTCATTTGTATACCCTGCTTCATGTTTTACGTGTTATGGTTCATATTCTGTATGTAGAGCACCAAGGATTGGCTGTAAGACAGATCCATTGGGACCTAACGTTACTATCCTTGGTAATGAAGTAGCTTATTCCACGTCAATTCTCCTTTGTTTTCGTGAAAAGTACGCTTCAGACGGCAGTTCAAAAGTTCGTCTCTCTTCATCGTCGGAGTAACTTACACTGTACGGAAAACTTCAGTAGGTCATTTGCATGTATGTTCTGATGACGGTGATGGATTCTCCCATCGATCTACTGGATAAAAAGGCGTATGGGTTTTCGTCGCCTGATGTGGGTCTTCATGTGGGATGTAAGACCAGTCCTGGAAACACATATTTTTCTTCTGACATTGAATGGATAGAAATCCTGCAGCCCTGGTAGAGGCAAGGTAGTAGCAGTAGCAAGAAACTTTGTGAAAAGCTGGACAGCAGAAGGTCCTCAAAGGAAAAATCCCTGTCAAGCAAGTGTTACGGCCCCTAACTCCTGACACTCTAACAGGGCCGTGCAGTATCCAGGTCTTGACGCCTGGGTGCCCTTCTGCTGTCGCCATTATTTTTTTTTTTTTTGTCCTCCACCTGGTTCGAACTTGCACATTGAAGGTGGTCAGGTGTCTGAAGACAAAGTCATTGAGATGGATGTCTTAACCATTTAGTTATCGGTCACCAGCAACATATAGATTGATTGATTTGGTTCAGATTTTATGTCGACACCCACCTCAGGTGATATGGCCGACGGGGATAACCACCCCGGGGAAATGAGGGAAGGGGGGCTTATCTAATCCTATACTGACACCACCAGAACAACAATGATGTTAAGATGGGATAGTGAAATGGCCAGTTTTAATGTAGTGCACCCCGGGAATCGAACCCACAACCATTAGCATGTGACGACATATAGGGGCATTTTAAGCCTTATGAAGTTCACTTTTGTTCTTCCTTGACCAGATCCAGCTGGAACTCTTTTCAGCAGCTTCTGCCATTGCCTTTAGCGCTCTGGTCTCTCTCTCTCTCTCCCCAGAAATCGAGAGCTGTTTCACGAGACCATAGGCTGATGTGCCTATCAACCCCCTTGCTCAAACCTCTGTATATATGACTTTGGCTTGAAAGCCAGATGTCCTCAAATTGCTGGCTAGACTGCCATACTTTTCAGTCTTGTAAATATTGGCTTCCTCCATTCTACTTTCATACGATACAGTGAGTTCGATCAGAATCATTTGTTTTGATGAATGGGAGTGGAGAACTATGCCCTGTCTCATGCCACTCCTGCTGATGATTTTTTCTCCATTGTGCATGATGTGCACTCCTCCGGGTGTTGCTTCTGCTGATCCTCTTCTGTTGAATGGCAAGTAGTACCACAGTCGCATGACAGCCAACGTGATTTGTGTGATGTTGTTTCGCCGTGTTATTTGCTTTCTCTGTGCATCATCATCATCATCATCATCAGGTGCCTTGCCGCATGGCGTTGGCGATCATGGACTTCCATCTGTCTCTATCTCTTGTTGCCTCAAGCATCTCTTCCACCCTCTTTGTCTTCAGCCACTCTGCAAGTCCGTCTAGTATCTTCTCCCTGGGTCTACCTGGTGCTCACTTTCCCTCCAGCTTTCCCGCTGTGATCGGGTGCTCCAATCCCCCTTTCCTCATAAAATGACGTAAAAATGTTGCCTGTCTTTTCCTAATCTTCCTTATGAATGATCTTCTTGTGCCTGCCTCCATGAAAACTGTCTCGTTTGTTTTCTTTACTGTCCATGGAACTCTCAACATTTTTCTTAGAAACCACATCTCAGCTGCCTCAATCTTGTTCTGGCTTTGCTTGTTGATTGTCCACGCTTACTCCACTTAATCACAGGGTTACAGTATTATGGAGAGGTGTTATAGTGTTGGGGACCTGTCCTTTTGCAAAAGTTGTTTTGCCTTCACTTTGACCTTGGTGGCGTAAACCCGCATCAACGATTAAGTATTTGCTGTTTTTTTGTTTCACCCACAGGTTGGGATTGGTTTCTGCTACTAGTAAGCCTCCATACTTTTCTACGTTAACGCTCAGTGATAATAAACAATGTCTCAAACATGTTCTTTCACACTCTTCTTTTTTTGTTATTGTATTGACCATACCACTGCTATCGCTGTGTTCAGTGTTGAGATTGAAGGTTGTTCCCATGTGTTTTACTTGCAAAGCTATTGCAGTGAATGCTTGTTTCGCTTGACGAAAAATGATATTGATTTTGTTTCCCATCTGTTTCATTGTGCAATGCTCAATCTGTGAATGCTTGTTTCGCTTGTCGAAAAATGACATCAATCGTATTCATGATTACACATGCATTTTTATAAGGCTTTGAGCACAAACTCACACAACCCGTACTGGTCCTGTAAATAGTGTGCTTGATTTAGTTTTCTTGCTGTCCATGGAACTCCAACATTTTCTAGCAGACCACATCTCAGCTGCCTCAATCTTGTTCTGGCTTTGAGTGTTGACTGTCACGCTTTACTCATTAATCACAGGTTTGTATTTGAGAGTTGTTTAAAGTTTATCTGGCCCTTTTTTACATCCTGGGATGTGATTTTCTAAAATTGAAATGAGATATCATATTCGACTGAATTGGTGTTTGAATAATCAACCAATCCACCCTACACACAGAGAAAATGAAATTGTACGTGAAATGCCACAAATCAACTTCTTATGAAAAACGTTTACGTGAACTGAACTTAGTGGAACAAAGTGCACCCTTTTTAAATAAACTGTGTTCCTCACCTTCTGCTTTCTTTCTTTTATTTTGTTTAAAGCCCAGCCGACTGCGCAGAGCCATATCAGGGCTATAACCGCTTCAAAACAAACAAAACTTCAACTGGAAAAAAAAAAGAAAAGAAAATTAAGTAGGCCTACACATATCAATGCATTCGCGCACATAATTTAAGGACATGCCCCCGGTGTAGGACCATTCCGTCCGATTTATCGCACAGGGAAGATTTAAAAAACACACCTGAATACAAATATAAGCATACATAAGGACACCAAAACATATATGAAAAACAGGCATAAATTACCTAAAATTGCTTCCGCGTATCTCACCTCCTTAGAGCCAGAAATGCACTTAATACATGTACCCAATTACCAATCCGAAGAAAAAGTACGTAAGACTTTATCGAAAAAACGCAGGCGAATGGACCATTAAGGCAGAAAATAAGTAGAAATGACAGAAAGCAAGGCAACAAGGCAGAAACAAAGAGAGTGACAGAAAAGAGGAAATTTCTAGCACAGAATTTCCAGAAGGTGGGGATTCTATTTATACTGAAAGAGCCCCCGGCAACCCAACGGGGATCCCCTTTGCTAAAGTGTGCCAACTCTCTCTTTCTTGCATACACACACCCACACCACCACAAAAGCCAATTCTTCTTTTTTGAAGGTTTTATTCTGTATAAAATACATATTTTTCATTTGATTTAAAAATGTAATGAAACAAAATCAAACAAACCAATGAAGCAGTTGTTTCATACATGTCAATTAAAATAACACAAAACAAACAAACAAAGCCAAGCAGTTTCACAGACATCATGGAAAACAAACGATCATTTCTCTGTAACAATGATTCAGTTCATAACATTCCATCTGTATGTATTACAATCTTAACAAATAACCTCCATCCCAAACTTGTACACAGTAGCTAAACCAGACACCCACTAACAATATATGCGCATCATTTTTGGTTCATTATGCGATCAATTAGATATGTGACACAGTACTCAAGTAGTAAGACGTCAAACTTCACCAGCCGCCATGGTGTAGTGGTTAGCGCAACGGACTACTGACTGGAAGGTTATGGGTTCGAATCCCCATCAATCCCTTCAAAAACCATTGGGGATTTTTCGGCTCTAACCGGCTCCTACCCATAGTTGGGCATGCTATGGGCTCATTGGGAAGACTGGGACCACACAGTCGAGTCTCATCCACTTCACGGATGAATCACTGAGGGTGTTGCTCAAATCTTCTGACCAGCACCGCAGGTGTCTGCATCTCTCGGGCACGGTTGACGCCAGGATATATATGATAGTAAGCGTTGAGTACAGCCCAGTCACGCAGTCTCAATCCTATATAGAACTCCATAGCATCATGATTATCATCCTCATCGACATCATCCTCATTGTAAAAACTATTCCAGCCTCTGCTTAAGATGGTGTAGAAAATGGGACGGGAAAAATATTGATAAAAAAAAAAAAAGGTGAGCACAAAGGTAATCTCCCAGAGTGCAATGATCCTACAAAAAAAAAAAAAAAAAAAAAAAAGTCAAACTTCGATTCCACCTGGGTATCTCATCTCCCACCTGGTGGGTAAAGGGGTGGAGGATTTTCCAAGTCTCCCAGGTCATCATGTGTGCAGACCTGTTAGTGCCTACACCCCCTCCATGTGTAGGCCTACATCTCATACACATGATGACTTATGGAAACACGAAAACACTATGCATGCACACCCACTGAAAATGGAGATGCAGACTGTGCAGCTACATACTGGCTGCACAGTGTAAGTAAAACACCACTCGTACACGAGCCTTACAAAACTAAAGAATGCCAAATAAATTGTAAGAAGAATTAAGAATCTGTCAAGATCATCAAACCGTATCACAAGAAATCAGGATCAAAGTGACTGCCAGCGTTCTATCAAATACAAACCAGAGAAACACAAAAATAGAATCAGAATGCGTATTTAATATAACAAAACAAGACAGGTGCAAATTTTCGGCCAACTGGCCTTTGTCAAGCGTGTACACAAGACAACAAAGAACAAATACACAACACTATGCCATTTTCTCCACCAGGACGCTACATCAGGGAAGTTGTCATACTGTTTTTTTTGTACTAAGTGTTGTGAATTTGTTCTGTCTGTCTTCTGTATATTAAACTTGACAAATGCCAGTTGGCTAAAAATTCGTGCCTGTCTTTTTCATTTTATTAAGTACTCGTTCTACTTCAATTTTTGTGTTTGTCTGGTTTGTACCACAAGAGTAATACAGGTGGAGGTCTTCAGCCCCAAGAAAGGGAAAGGGTTGTCTGCCTTGCAATGGTCAAAAGAAAGAAACAAACAGAAAATAAAATAAGAAAAAGCAAAGCAGAGAGACTTCACTCATCAGAGTTCATCCCAACAGCACTGGGATGTTGACACTTCACTGATCTGTTTGTTTTGTGTACATGTAATGCTTGGTGCCTTCGCAAGTCTGAAAAATATTCTTGATGGTTTTAGCAGATTTTACGGAAGAGAACTGTGGAAATAAAACTATAAAACTATATGGATTGCTTCATTAGATCGTGTTATAGCAGCTTTTACGGAAGAGAACTGTGGAAATAAAACTATAGCATTTATAGAACATGGATTGCTTCATTAGATTGTGTTATAGCAGCTTTTACGGAAGAGAACTGTGGAAATAAAACTATAGCATTTATAGAACATGGATTGCTTCATTAGATTGTGTTATAGCAGCTTTTACGGAAGAGAACTGTGGAAATAAAACTATAGCATTTATAGAACATGGATTGCTTCATTAGATCGTGTTATAGCAGCTTTTACGGAAGAGAACTGTGGAAATAAAACTATAGCATTTATAGAACATGGATCGCTTTATTAGATTGTGTTACAGCAGCTGTTACGGAAGAGAACTGTGGAAATAAAACTATAGCATTTATAGAACATGGATTGCTTTATTAGATTGTGTTACAGCAGCTGTTATGGAAGAGAACTGTGGAAATAAAACTATAGCATTTATAGAACATGGATCGCTTTATTAGATTGTGTTATAGCAGCTTTTACGGAAGAGAACTGTGGAAATAAAACTATAGCATTTATAGAACATGGATCGCTTTATTAGATTGTGTTACAGCAGCTGTTACGGAAGAGAACTGTGGAAATAAAACTATAGCATTTATAGAACATGGATCGCTTTATTAGATTGTGTTATAGCAGCTGTTACGGAAGAGAACTGTGGAAATAAAACTATAGCATTTATAGAACATGGATCGCTTTATTAGATTGTGTTACAGCAGCTGTTACGGAAGAGAACTGTGGAAATAAAACTATAGCATTTATAGAACATGGATCGCTTTATTAGATTGTGTTATAGCAGCTGTTACGGAAGAGAACTGTGGAAATAAAACTATAGCATTTATAGAACATGGATTGCTTCATTAGATTGTGTTATAGCAGCTGTTACGGAAGAGAACTGTGGAAATAAAACTATAGCATTTATAGAACATGGATTGCTTCATTAGATTGTGTTACAGCAGCTGTTATGGAAGAGAACTGTGGAAATAAAACTATAGCATTTATAGAACATGGATTGCTTCATTAGATTGTGTTACAGCAGCTGTTACGGAAGAGAACTGTGGAATAAAACTATAGCATTTTATAGAACATGGATTGCTTCATTAGATTGTGTTATAGCAGCTGTTACGGAAGAGAACTGTGGAAATAAAACTATAGCATTTATAGAACATGGATTGCTTCATTAGATTGTGTTACAGCAGCTGTTACGGAAGAGAACTGTGGAAATAAAACTATAGCATTTATAGAACATGGATTGCTTCATTAGATTGTGTTACAGCAGCTGTTACGGAAGAGAACTGTGGAAATAAAACTATAGCATTTATAGAACATGGATTGCTTCATTAGATTGTGTTACAGCAGCTGTTACGGAAGAGAACTGTGGAAATAAAACTATAGCATTTATAGAACATGGATTGCTTCATTAGATTGTGTTACAGCAGCTGTTACGGAAGAGAACTGTGGAAATAAAACTATAGCATTTATAGAACATGGATCGCTTTATTAGATTGTGTTCCAAGGTCATTTAGATTGTGTGATGCCAGTCTTCCCAATGAGCTCATAGCACATTCAACCCTAAGTAGAAGCTGGTTGTGTTTGTCTCTGTTTCTGTCTGTTTGTCCTGACCATCAAAAGCAAAGCAGACAACACTGATTCTCCTACCCTGGAGTTGAAGACCTCTCTACCAGAAGTAACTCTTCTTAAAAATGCATCTCCCAGCAGTCATTCTTTTTCGTATGTACATGATTCAGATTTAGCGCAACAAAGAAAAATTTAATCTGAATTCACATCTAAAATTGTGAAGTACACTCAACACTCATTAATCATTTTTGAATTATTTAAAAATCATCCACTGCCAAGATAACCAAAAAAAACCGGAAGCTAACTTACAAGATTGATCTTGGTTTTAGTCATGAACTTTAAGCTCCTTCACAGAATCTCTGGATGTGTTTAGTTCAATTTGGTTGATGAATCTCATGCATGGGTGTGTTTAGTTCAATTTGGTTGATAAATCTCATGCATGGGTGTGTTTGGTTCAATTTGGTTGATGAATCTCATGCACGGGTGTGTTTGGTTCAATTTGGTAGATGAATCTCATGCATGGGTGTGTTTGGTTCAATTTGGTAGATGAATCTCATCCATGGGTGTGTTTGGTTCAATTTGGTAGATGAATCTCATCCATGGGTGTGTTTGGTTCAATTTGGTAGATGAATCTCATGCATGGGTGTGTTTGGTTCAATTTGGAGATGAATCTCATGCATGGGTGTTTGGTTCAATTTGGTAGATGAATCTCATGCATGGGTGTGTTTGGTTCAATTTGGTTGATGAATCTCATGCATGGGTGTGCTTAGTTCAATTTGGTTGATGAATCTCATGCATGGGTGTGTTTGGCTCAATTTGGTTGATGAATCTCATGCATGGGTGTGTTTGGCTCAATTTTGTTGATGAATCTCATGCATGGGTGTGCTTAGTTCAATTTGATTGATGAATCTCATGCATGGGTGTGTTTGGCTCAATTTGGTTGATGAATCTCATGCATGGGTGTGTTTGGTTCAATTTGGTTGATGAATCTCATGCATGGGTGTGTTTGGTTCAATTTGGTTGATGAATATCATGCATTGGTGTCTTTGGTTCAAATTTGTTGATGAATCTCATGCATGGGTGTGTTAAGTTCAATTTGGTTGAATCTCATGCATGTGTGTGTTTAGTGTAATTTGGTCGATGAATCTCATGCATGAGCTATCCCATTCACTCCGGCTGCATCCGGCCAAACACAGCTCTACCACATATGTTCACTCCGGCCGCGGCCGGCCGCATGTTTGCACACACAGCCAGTACTTTTCCATCACGCTGTAACAATGAGCTAACTCACTCTGAATAGATGAAATTTGGCGGTAGGTCCACGAAGGACCAATGAACTGTTAACACTAAATTAAGATGCCACCACTGCATCATTCACAAGAGAGAAGAAGGAAATGACCACATTCCATTCTTGTCTTTGTGTGAACGCGAGAAAAATGGTGAATACTAGAGGAAGTTTCACTGCGAGCTATGCAAATGGGAGAGGGTTAAACTTTTTCACAGAATCTCTGGGTGTGTTTAATTTGGTTGACGACTCGCATATCCACATCTGCCAACCGCTTGCAGCTACATCACGTGTCGCTAGAGAATGACCAACTCAAAAACTAATCACATATTCTGTGGATGGTAGAGCTGATAGCTCATTATCGTTAAAACAAACAGGAAGGCAGCTACCTTTTTTTCATTATGTCAATGACAGAATCAACTTACAATTTCTGTAAGAAACATACCAAGATATATCTGAATACAAAAGTATAAGCGAAACTTGTGAAGGCATGGTGACAGAACAGACTTGATCCTCTCTGAACAGTTCAATTAATGCATACACACTATGTTATCACAAACCTTACCCGCAGTATTTTTACAGAAAGAAAACTGCAATCAAGGCAGTAGCGCTTGTTAAGCCATGACCACTCTGCCACAAGCCGAGGCATGCTGCAGTCAGAATGTATTGGAACACTGAACCAATATACCATATACACTCTCTTCCACACACAGGCGCGCACACACAACAGCGCGCACACACACACACACACACACACACACGCCCCGTCTAATATCACTCTTAGTGAAAAGACGTTAACCCTTTGACTCCCACACCTTATCTACCAACTGCAAAAACTCAACCCTTTGATTCCCTCACCCTATCCACCAGCTTCTTGCAGGAAGCTGGTGAATACGGTGAAGAAGTCAAAGAGTTAAGCATTTGCCTTGCAAGCATGGTTGACAATGCAGGATGCTGGACAGGGTGCGGGAATCAAAGGGCTAAAGAACAAACGAACGAACACACACACACACACAACACACACACACACACATACACACACACACACACACACACACACACCCCACACACACACATCCAATAGAGACAGTTTAAGTCAGACTTTCCCATGAAAGATCTGGGGCATGATTTTGCCAGGGTACCTTTGCCTGGTGGGTAACAGGCTGACAGATTTTTCTGATCTCCCAGGTCAACATACATGCAAACTTGTTGGTGCCTAACTCTGCTTCACGTGTATAGGCATACTCAACAGCAAAATCAAAGACCCTGCAAGTCATGCCAGTGTCCAATGGTTTATGAAAAAATCAAAATACTGAATAGGCATGCCCACTGCAGAGATTACGCAGACTGTGCAGCTTTATACTGCCTGCACAGTGTGGGTCAATAAAAACCGTGCATACACGTAACCCAAAAAAATCAGGTCACTAAACTAAAACACATAACTGCATGTATGTTTTACACAACACTTGCAGTCATTATCTTCAATACAACTTGAACATTATTTTGCTGACACAAGCCTCCCATATCTGCACAGATTTCTTTAACCCTTTGACTCCCTCACCCATATGTCAGCATCCTGCACTGTCAGCCCTGACAGCAAAGCAAAAACTTAACCCTTTCATTCTCTAACACTATCCACCAGCTTCCTGTAGGAAGCTGGTGTATTGGGTGAGAGATGAAAGGGTTAAGTTTTTGCTGTTTACGGACTGGCTGTGGGCTTGAAAAGATTAAAGCTGTATACATTTACCCTTACATTTGTAGTTTTAACTTCATCGGTACATGCTTGCAATGGCTTTTTTTTTATTTCAAAAAAGTTTGTGCTTGCACACACAGCACGCACACACACACACACACACTCTAAAAACAACAAAACAAAACAAAACTAACACACAAAGCCCACCAGAAGGCCCGCACATTCCTGATTCAGGAATGAATAATATGTGTACTGACTTTTCCACAAATCATGCACAGAATCCCATGTCCTCTGAGGAACCAGCAATCTTAATGACAGCAATTGCAGGACACACGAACGTTCACTCATACATGCCAGTCCACATACATACATACATACATACTCATGTTCAGATGTCAGACAAACATGATCCACACACACACACGCACACACACACACACACACACACACACACACAACACACACACACACACAACACACACACACACACACACACACATACACACACACACACACACACACACACACACAACACACACACACACACACACACACACACACACACACACACACACACACACACACACAGAGGCTTGTATCAAATACTATCTGTTGTTATGTTGACCAGATGTAGAAGTAAACTTTCTGCCACTGAGGAATGTAGTCCAGTAGAGGTCCTGGAAACAAAAATGAAAAGAAAACACTAATGATAATACTGATGGAACCACAGAGTAGTCTACACACACAGATACACAGTAACAGAAAGAACACATTGACGACAATACTGATGGAACCACAGACAGAAATAACTGACATAGTCGTCTACGCACACAGTTTCAGTTTCAGTTCCAGTTTCTCAAGACGATGTCTCCACGCTCGGAACGAATTCCATATGCACTAACGTCACAGTGCCATGTGTATGGTGATCATGGCACAAGCCTTAAGCCTACACATCAACCCATGAGCTGGCCAGGCCCTACATAGCTAATGTTTTACCTAGTCTACATTTTTATATGGGTATTGTATCAGCCAATCACTGGAATAATCTTGGTCACATGTAAATGAAATGTATATCTGTGCATCTTATCTTTAAGAAAAAGGGAACATATTATATATATATCTGATTCAGACCTTTAATTATTTATTTATTTACTTTATTTATATATATATATATATATATATATATATATATATATATATATAAATAAAGTAAATAAATAAATAATTAAAGGTCTGAATCACAACACAACTAGCTATTCTGTATAAACATGTCTCACATGACAGAAAGCCCCCCTCCCCCACCCCCTTCCAGTCAATGCACAAAGCCTCAGATATCAACCAGGTGAAAAATTTTTTTCTTGATCATAGCCCCACCAGTCTGTCGTTCACTTCCGAGGAAAGAAAACAGGAAATAGATAGGTAAGTAAGTATGTAAGTTAGAGCACACGTGTGTGTGTGTGTGTGTGCATATGTCACGTGTGTGTGTGTGGTGGTGTGTGTGTTGTGGTGTGTGTGTGTGTGTGTGTGTTGTGTGTGTGTGTGTGTGTGTGTGTGTGTGTGTGTGTGTGTGTGAGTGATTGTGATTGTGATTGTGAGCTTGAGTGTGTGTGTGTGTGTACATGTACATAAATGCGTATGTATGTGCCGTCTGTGTGTGTGTGTGCATGAAAGTGAACGCATATGCCATATGTGTGCGTCTGTGTGTATGTGTGCACATGCACGCGTGCATGTGTGTATGCGCATGTATGCGAGCGTGCGTGTGTGTGTGTGCGCGTGCATGTATATGTCTGAAAGTGTATGTACGTGCCATATGTGTCTGTGTGTATGTATCTGTGTCATTTACACAGACAGAGATGTCAGTCAGAATCAAGCAGCTCTTTTCTCCCTTAAAAAACAGACTGAAAGAGAAACAAACAGAATAAACACACCAAATAAAAATATAGTAGAGAAATCATAAGCTGGCTGTTACAAATACTTACGCATGAGCATAGACATGCCAGGCACATTGTCAGCCACAAGTTTCAGCAGCATGATGATCCTTGCCCTGGATAACAGAGAAGGAAAGAGTTATGGCTCTTGTTTTAACCCTTTGGCTCATGCATCCTATCCACCAACTGCAAAAACTTAACCCTTTGGCTCCCTCACCCTATCCATCAGCTTCCTGGGGGAAGCTGGTGGATAGGGTGAGGAAGCCAAATGGTTAAGGTTTTGCTTTGCCAGCATGATTGACAATGCAAGATGCGGGTGGAACGGGTGCCGGAGTCAAAGGGTTAACAAAATTATATCTTAATCCAAACCAAATGCGACTGCCTGCGTTCAAGCAATCAGGAACCAGAAAAAACATGATAATAGAATGAGAACGCGTAATTTATACAACAAAACAAGACAGGTGCAAATTTTCGGCCAACTGGCCTTTGTCAAGCGTGAATGTGATTTATATCAAGATTTTGCGCTATATAAATATTGTAAATATTATTAATTAATGTAAGATCACAAACAAACACCAAATACAATTTTAGGAGAAAAAGACTGAAACTTCCCTGCTGTTTCGTCCAGTGGGAGAAGAGGACTAAAACTATATCTTAAATGACAACAGTGTTATTCATATAGGTCAAACAATTCATGTCAATAGCATGCTCATTTGCAGCTTATAGGGACAGACTATTACTAATCTTTCAACAGAGTGAAAACAGTCACTGACAAAACTGAAATGAAAATAAGTATTAGGAAACATACCAATATAAGTATTAGGAGCCACAGCAAAAAGAAAAACAAAATAATATAATGAATACAAACAATATGTGTACACAACACACACACACACACACACACACACACACACACACACACACACACACCACACACATACACACACACACAGAATGCTGAACTAAGATACATCCTGTTAGGCATATGACCGAAGACACAAGTTACCATCTCTTTCTTTCTTTCTCTTTTTTTCTTTTTCTTCTTCTTCTTTTTTTCTACCTATAAGCTCAGTTGTTACAATACCATGCTCATAACGAAAGGGTTGTGGGATCAACCCTCTGGTTATCCATAGTTAACTCAGGCTGGTTGGTTCTCTTCATAGAGCCATGGACTCAAGTCCTGATATGTCAGCTCACAATGATAAAAACTGGCCTGTTTGCTGCCCATCTTAATGTTTTCATCTTTCTCTGTGTGGTGTCAGCTTAATGTTTCATAGGTCCCTTCCCTCCTTCCCCATTTCAAGACCTTGCCAGCACACAGGGTTTGGGTAGGTTCAGGGAGTTTTAAGAGGTTAGGGAATATTGAAAGGCTCAATGAGTTTTGGGAAGGCTCAGGGAGTTTTGGGGGAGGCTCAGTGAGTTTGGGGGAGGCTCAGGGAGTTTGGGGGAAGCTCAGGGAGTTTGGGGGAGTCTCAGGGAGTTTTGGGAAGGCTAAGGGAGTCTGGGGGAGGCTCAGGGAATTTTGGAGGGCTCAGGGAGTTTTCGAAAGCTCAAGGAGATTGGGGGAGGCTCAGGGAGTTTTGGGAAGGCTCAGGGAGTTTTCAAAAGCTCATGGAATTTTGACAGGCTCAGGGAGTTTTGAGAGTTTTTGGGAGGCTCAGAGAGTTTTTGGGAGGCTCAGGGAGTTCTGGGAAGGCTCAAGGAGTTTTGGGAAGGCTCAGGGAGTTTGAGGGAGGCTCAGGGATTTTTCGAAGGCTCCGGGTTTTGGGGGAGGCTCAGGGAGTTCTGGGGAGACTCAGGGGTTTTGGGGGAGGCTCATGGAGTTTGAGGGAGGCTCAGGGAGTTTTTAGAGGCTCAGGGAGTTTTGGGAGGCTCAGCGAGTTTCGGGGAGCTTCATGGATTTTTGGGGAGCTTCATGGATTTTTGGGGAGGCTTAGGGTGTTTTGGGAGGATCAGGGTGTTTTGGGAGGATCAGGGAGTTTTGGAAGGCTCAGGGAGTTTTGGAAGATTCAGAGAGTTCTGGGAGGCTCTGTGAGTTTTGGAAGGCTCAGGGAGTTTGGGGAGGCTCAGACAGTTTTGGAAGGCTCAGGGAGTTTCAGAAGGCTCAGCGAGTTCTGACAGGCTCAGGGGAGTTTTGGAAGCCTTAGTGAGTTTTGACAGGCTCAGGAAATTCTGGGTAGCTCAGCGAGTTTTGGGAGGCTCCGGGAGTTTTGGGGAGGCTCCGGGAGTTTTGGAAGGCTCAAGGAGTTTTGACAGGCTTAAGGAGTTTTGGGAAGACTCAGTGAGTTTTGAGAGGCTCAGTGAGTTTGGGGGAGGCTCTGGGAGTTTGGGGAGATTCAGTGAGTTTTGGGAGGCTCAGGGAGTTTTCGAAGGTTCGGGGAGTTTGGGGGAGGCAAGAGATTAGGGAGGCTCAGGGAGTTTTGAGAGGCTCGAGGAGTTTTCGAAGGTTCAGGGATTTTGGGGAGGCTCAGGGATCTGTCAGGTAACTACTGAGAGATTTGGATGAAGCACATATGGAATAGTACAAGTGCAGTGAGTCTCTCTTCAACAAACTCTCTCTCTCTTTCTCTCCCTCCTCTCTCTCATTCTCTCTTTCTCCCTTCTCTCTTCCCCCCTCTTCCTCTCTCCACCCCCTCTCTCTCACACACACATACACAGAGGATGCTGACCTAAAATCACTTGGCCAGAAGGCAAGTGATCTTTGACCCAAGTTGTCATCTTCTTCTCTCTCTCACACACATACATACAAACACACACACACTGTCACACACACACACACACACACACACACACACACACACACACGCACACACACACACACACACACACACACACACAAACACACTGCCCCTCCTCTCAACACACACCCAGTGGATGTTGGAGCTACCGATCCTGTTACCAGGGACGAAAGAATTATCTCAGGTGTGCACTCACTGTGAATATCTGTCATAGAAAGGGGAACGCAGAAAGTACAGCAGCAGCATCATGCACCGTCTGCGCATCTCTCCTTGTTCATTCACGTTCAAGTCCTTGGGGTCTCCCAGCATGCACAAGCTAAAAATGAAGAACCGAAATGGAACATCATCTTCATGGATTTAAATCATAAAGGAAACTTTTGTTTGGCAGGTAACGATGACTGTCAAATGTTTGGCTAAAACCACTACCTTTTCCCCTTGAAAACACATTCTGTGTACACACACACACACACACATGCGCGCGCACACACACACACACCCCATCTACAAAATTGTGCACGTATATGTAAACTATCATATTTGGCAGATACTAAAAAAACATCAAATATATGGCTAAAGGTATCATTTTTTCACTTGAACACACACAAAAATACACATTCGCTCTGTCTCACATGCGCGCGCACACACACACACACACACACACACACACACACAAACACACACTCTCTCTCTCTCTCTCTCGCACATGCATAAATATGTAAACTATTATTATTTAGCAGATGATGAATGTTAACAGTCTGGTCATAAACACTGCCTTTCCCTTGAAAACCAACAGCCACAGCAACATCCAGGCAACTGAAAACAAAAAGTCACACCCACATGCAGGCAAACACCATTCTTAATGATGGCTGCATTCTGATATTTTCATTAATTTAATACAAGTAAACTGAAAATCTGAAAATCATGAGGACTAGACAACATTCCTGGAGAATTGCTGAATAACACTGGCAAAAAAGAGGAATTAAAAGATTGCACCATTATGCTGTAAAATATGGAAAACATATGAATGGCCAACAGACTTGAAGGTACATGATTTTGTCATGTTGCACAGGAGCTGAAACAGTCACACCAGCAAAACCCTGTTCATCATAATACCAAACAGATGAGATCAAAAGTGGAAGAGGAGCTGTTAGACTGTCAAGCAGTTTACAGGGCCAACAGAGGAATCATTGTCATGCTATTCATTTTGCAAATCATGATTGAGAGAATCTGAAACAGGTGTAAGAGGCCTTCATTATTTTTGTTCTCTGCAGCAAAACATTTGACAGTGTCACACATCATCATCTTTTTGATACCATGAAGATAATGGGCTTCCTTGGGCCTCTTATTTCTCTTTTTGCAACCCTATATAAAAACCAAATGAAACAATTAGATGGAACAGCCAAAACTGTGAATATCTCCGCATCAAGAAAGGAGTTTGCCAGGGCTGCATCCTCTCATCTTATCTCTACAATATCTACACAGACCAGGTTGTGAAAGAAACAGATATCGAACACATGGGAATAAAAACTGGCGATGGAAACATCACAAATTTATAACATGCTGATGATACTGCACTGATATCGGACAACACCGCCAGCATGAAAAGAGTGTACGGAGTAAATGTTGCTTGCAAAAAGGCAAGTCTAAATCTAAATGCCAAGAAGACAAAAGTAATGTACCTAGAAGACACAACAAAAGTAATGCGTATAGAAGAGGACAGTCCAGTATATTGAGATATTCAAATAAGACTGCACAAGAAAATGCGACTGATTTTACACAGTTAGGCTCAGTTAAAGCTCATGATGGTACCTGAGCTAAAAACATCAAAATACGAGTAGAAATGGCAAAACAGAACATGAAACGACTCAACAGACACCAACAACCCTCAAAATCAAAAATCTAAAATGTCTGGTCTGGACAGTAATGTTATATGAAGGTAAAGCCCAGACAAGCGGAAAAGCAGAAGAAAACCAGATCAAAGCAGCAGAGATGTGGCTCTACCTGTGGGTTTTTAGTGAAATGGATTGTTAAAAAAAACAATGAAGGCATTTTGATTGAACTCACAGTCCAATGTCAATTGCTGACAGAAATCAACTAAAGAAAAAGAAAAAAAGGAAACATATCAGCTATGCAACCTGCAACACCAACACAAACCTAATGACACCAGTTCTGCAAGGAAAAGTTGAAGCCAAAAGAAATCCAGGCAGACCTCCCATTTTCTATAAGAATATCACCACCACCATCAGTGGTTTAAATGTCTGCAAAGTAGCACAGAGAAGTCAAGACTGGAGTGAATGGAAGAGAACTGTTGTGGTGTCTGATGTGGCAGCTACCATCAAATCTCAATGATGCTGACAGATGACAGGTGACTACAAGTTAGTTTCCTTTCAATATCGAGTGCCTAGTACAATTCTAACCTCAGTATAGTCTCATCACCATTTACTCAGTATGTCTATCACTTACCTGGTGACATCCAGGCCACTTGAAAGGAGCCATGGTTTCCATGACGAAATGCCAAACAGAAAAAGGCTTGATACTTCCCATGGTCAAGGGAAATCGCTCTTGACATCTTTTATGTATTCATGATGAAATATCTTACTTTACTTCTTCATTTTTGTATATACGTTTTTTCCCTTTTATTTTGTTTAAATTCTCTTTCATGTTTTTTCCCCTTCTCTTTTGTTTTAAATTTTAACTCTTGCAGCATCCTATGTTCTTTTGTTTTAATACAAATAGGTCAGCAATGGCAGATATGTCAGTTGGCCTATATGCTAATATCCACACTGGTGAAATATAATATTTAATTTCGTTGTTCAATAGACAAAGTTTTGGTAAACTAGGTAAGATTTTACCTAAGCAGTTCATTATAGTTATCAGCAATCTGTTATCAAAATTTACTCTTCAGACAATTATCCTAATTTAGCTGAACACAAAAACAACGATGCAGCAATGTCCATAATGACATGCAGCTTTCAGAACCAAAGGATACAGTGCACAAGAGGCTTAGCAATGTGTAAAGTTTCTCCCCACAGGCGCTGGATATTCAGTGGAGTGGGAAACAGGTTTTCCCTGCCAGCCCTCCTGCTCCCAGTGTCCATGCCTGGCAGTCGCCAGTCCCTGTGGCTCAGCTGTGGTGGTGCTGGACAGACATGTATGCACATGTGTATAAACTGACAGGTGTCGTAGTCATGTGGATAATACTTCAGACTTCCAGTCACAAACTATGGGGTTCACACCTACCTGGGTACCTCCTGCCTGATAGATAAAGGGTGGAGGTTTCCCCCCGACTTCCAGATCCACATGGACCGGTTAGTGCCTGAAGCCCTTTCGTGTATATATGCATGCAGAACATCAAATATGCAAGTTTAAGAGCTTGTGGGACAGGTGATACCTTATGGAAACATGAAAACACCCAGCATGCATTCTCATCGAAAATGGAGTATGCAGATTGCAGCAACATATTTTCTTCAATATAATGTGTATATGCCTTTATGAAAAATTAGAATGCGGAAAATATAAATATTATGTTTTCATTATTTAAATATATGTAAATATAAATGTGACTCTCCACCATAGGAAGAGTTTTAAGACACCTAGCACCCAGACCATATTTCCAAAACAATTAATGAAAGAATATGGAGTGGTGAGAGAAAAGCAACAACAACAACAACAACAACAACCCCACAAAAAAAACAACCCACAACAAATAACAATGAGACAAGACAACTTTTACAAACTGAAACAACATCCCATTGTTTAACTGAAACAGCGAAACAAAACATACTACATCACTATATCATTCCACCCTAATGGATACTGATGAAAACATCAAGCTGCATTGTGATCTGTCTCTATACGCAGCCAGTCAATCCAGTGAGAGAATGGCAAGGTCTAGTGACTCTGACTTAGCAGTCATCTAATTTTTGTGACAGTAAAGCAGAGAAAGAAATTTAAAAACCAACAGTGACAGAAAAAGAAAAATTTAGATGAAAGATGAAAATCAGAAGTATGAACAAACAAAAACAATGACAACAGCAACACCAAAATGCATGTAAAACCACCAAACAGACAGAACCAAAAACAAGCAAAGAAAACCAAACCAAAATCACACAAACACACACACACACACACACACACACACACACACACACACACACACACAACACACACACACACACACACACACACACACACACACACACACACACACACACACACACACACACACGCAACAAAAATAACCCCAAACAAAAATTCAGATCCTACTTTATCAACAACATACTCATTGCCAGTGTTCTCATTGATTTGCCTGATCTTTTCAGGGTGACTGTAACGGGTGCCCTGAAGCTGTTCTGTGCGTCTGCATAGCCATCTACTGCCTGCTGGAAAGTACATCAATAATGAATCAGTATCACTGAAACCACACACACACACACACAAACACACACACACACACACACACACACACACACACACACACACACACACACACACAACACACACACACACACACACACACACACACACACACACACACACACACAAAGAAACACATCCATATACACACAGGACTCACTGCCACAGGAAAAGTCTGAACTAGCTTATGTTTAACCAGTTACCATACCTGCGGTTGGTTATCGTTTTCTTTGGCATCATTATCTGTCAGGTGACGTCGGTTCAGCGGGCATATAGGTGGCACTGGTTGTATTCCTGCTTTGAAGTGCACCAGCAGCAGGTACCGTACCACAGCTCTGTGACATAAAATTTCTCAATTATCCTCACCACATTCAACACGCTGAAATGCTTACAACATCATCAGCATGCTACGACTGTTCCTGCTGTTTCTATTTTGACCACAACTAGCATTACTACTGTGTGACGATGGGTCAGTCTGTTTGATCAGATAATGGATGCACCTGTTTGAGGACTTCGTTGTATGTGGCAACTGCTCATGTGTTGATTTTGCTATTTTGCAGGAATATCAACAAGGCCTCTCTGGAGCACACGCCTGGGAAAAAATGTATGGAGATCCTGGGGTGTCAAGATGTCAGGATCCCCCTCTCGCCTCCCTAACATGGTCCAAAAGAATACACAGCAGTACATTTGGCATTAGCTGTGGTGCAGACGCTTCCAGAAGGTACATGTACATAATCAGTATGATTGACCAATCCAATACCACAAGGCAGCTGGGCTCTAACTACAATTACCAACTACCGTTACAGCAACTGACTAACAAATACAAACACTTTTTCTCAAAAGAAAAAAGGAAAATGTGTAGCAGTAGTAATACTTTTTCCAAATGACTACTACTACACATTTTCCTTTTTCTTTCTCTCTCTCCCCTTTGTTTTTTCCTTTCTTGTTTGAACATAGTTACATCCCAAATGGTCAGTCTGGAGGACAGGATGAAGACGTGGTTTCCATCACATCCTCTTTGTTGTCCCAGAACTACACTTTCAGACTGCCACTGGCACTACCTCTGATCTATATTTCTGTAATTCATCTCAAATGACCATTGGCCACTGGCTACTGAATCTACATTTCTGTAATTCATATTCTCAGAATGCCATGGAACTGGGATGAACTACATTCTATGCTTTTATCCCAACTGTCCATTTGGCACTGGCTATCGAATCTACATTTCTATAATTCATATTCACCTATTTAGTTTTGTCACAATGTATTCACTGATGGAAGTTTGGTCTGCTCTCCCTACGGATAACATATTGCCACAGTATAGCATCACATTAAAACAGGTTTTCTTTTCTTTTTTAAGTCTGCATGTGGGTTTTTTTTGTTAATCATGAAAGGAATTTTGCCGGGACAACTCCACTATTGCCAAGGATCTTGTTTTTAGTTTACTATGGAATTTGGTTTACTATCTGTTCAGAAGAATAGCACCTCGACCACCATGCAAGGTCTAGTGGAGATGGTAGAAAAATCTCTCTGCAACCCATAGCCTGGCACTTCTTGTGCCGTAACCAAGTACTTTAGCCACTAGATCATCACTGATTATATGACCTTGTTATTTTCTAACAGGCTTACACCAGGACTTTAATTGGAAGTGAAGAAACAAATGTCAACAACTGCAAAAAACTAAACTAACTTAACAATGGTAAATCATCAAGTATATGTAATCACATATACATGCAGACAAACACACACACACACACACTACTGTACATGACACACGCACATATGCACACACACATCATGGTACTGATCTACAGAAACAAGAAAAATAATTACAACTGATATATGCATGCTGCTTGCATGATACAGGAACACTAACATCACTATTTCATGTTAAACATTTCCAGTCACATAAACATTTTCAACAACAGTTCAAATTAACCCTCTCACGTTCAGGTTTACTCTAAACTGAAGAAAAACCCCATGTTTCTGAAGTTTTCTGGATGTTATTAACCACAAAATGACCCTGAGAGAAGTGACTGTGGAATCATGTTGAAGTTCTTTACACTTTACTCCACAACAGCTGCTGAGGCAATGGGAAAACCTTAACCTTTCACTCCTACACCTATCCACCAGCGTTCAGTAAGAAGCTGTAAGAATCTGGTGGAAAAGCTGTGGGAGAGAAAGGGTTCACCTTTTACCATAATGACTGGAAAGTTCCAAAAGCAGATCAAACCCATAGTGACTGACTTTGCGACTTGAATGGCGGTGATGGCGATCCATCGACCGTCTGCCCCCACATTCGTAGCGCAGTCATCTCAATGAACACCTCCACATATTCCAGCACTGTGACGATGCGCATCAATCGCTTCTGGCTGGCAGTCTGACAAAATGTAAAATATGAATGATGTGTTACTGGTATTAAATCTAAAACAAGGGTTATTGACACTAATAAAACATTGTGAAGATTCAGATTTATTCATCTGTTTACTGCTAATGGACATCAAAGGTTGCTGTTGTAAGTAATTACATTGTAAACAAATTACAGCAGTTGAAAAGTACACACACTCACATAAACATTGCTAAATTTACCTGATACAGTGTTACTTATCCAGCTGATTTCATTACATTATGTTCATCACATTACAGTCTCACCTTTATCCTTATTAAGTCTCACGATCATGAACAAAACATGTTCAAGTTCTGTGGCAATGCACACCCTACTCTCATGCCATCATGATGATCTCAATTTATGTGCGTCTTCTTCTACTTCCATGGCCAACTAAATTCATGTTAAGATCTATGGTGCTAGCAGGGCTGAGATTTAGCAAGCCAGGCTAAGGAGCCAGCCGGGCTCCTAACCTGGGAAGTTGAGGTTGCCAGAAAATTTTTCAGGTTGCCAGACCCTTTGAACAGCGAAAATAGATATATCTACGGCAAGTCTCGCGTGACTCATGAGTCATCGGGAAAGCCCGGTGCTGACTCTAGCAGTGACGAAAGATGGCACGGGAAGCTGAAGCGTTGTACGTGTGTCGGATCAGGCGGGAGGCGTGTGTTTTATTTTACAGCGCGTGTAAAGAGTCTGTGTACAGGTACGGAATCTCTACCACTGGCGGTAATTTTCAGGTCGCCAACCGGGCGAATGGTACCGTAAATCGAGTTTGCCAGACTCCATTTTTAGGGGCCATTGGCGAGTTGGCAAGCGTTAAAGCTCAGCCCTGTGTTAGTGGTTCATGAGCTGTGAAGGCTGCTGGTAAACATGAAGGAACTGTTGACAGCCTGCTTGGAGACTGTTTCAATTTGTAAGTTATTCTTGTATCTAGTACAATTCTCCAGACTCATCAGAACTCACTGCAAGTTACATGTAAACATACTTTTTAGTGGAGCATACAGAACTCAAGCCATCAGTTGAACTAACCACATTCCACCATGTTGTTGTGCGGTCCGCATCTTTGATGGGCATGCTGGGTGTTTTCATGTTTCCATTATTATGCCAGCCACTGACATGATTTACAGGATCTTTAATGTGCATATTTGACATTCTGCATGCATATAACACATGGACAGAGTTTATGCACTGGTACATGGTAGATCTACACACTTGTTGACCTGGGAGTTTCAAAAATATTTCCCCTAAAAACATTTTCACTCTTTAGCCACTAGATGGAGGTGCCTATGTGGATCAAACCCAGGACCTTTCTACTAGAAGCCTGACATTTACCCACTTAATAACCTCATCTGTCAATTGACTAGCTGTGAATGAATATGTGTATGTGTGGGTGTGCATGTGTGTGTGTGTGTGTGCATGTGTGTGTGGGCATGTGCGTGTGTGTCTGTGTATGTGTGTGTCTGTGTAAGTGTGTGTCTGTGTATGTGTGTACCTCTGTGTGTATGTGAGTGGTGTATCACCAAGCATATGAGACAGAAACAGACAGACAGTCCAAGGATGAGGGAAGAGCACTTTGAATTCATTTCATACTGTTTTTGGAATGGCACCATCAAGTGAAGCCTTCTTCCTCAGAATGGCATCGTTCAGCATCACCACCAAATTGGAAGCTGTGTAAAACATCTCAGACAACACCTGGGAGTCATGGAAGCGACCTACAACAGAAACAGAATACATTTTCAATAATCAATTTTTCAACCATCATTATCATTATCATGATTATTATCATTAGAGTTTAAAGCCCAGCTGACTTCTCAGAGCCATATCAAGGCTACAACTATCTCAAATAGAACACATGCATCTAAACATACTGATCAATGACCCCAGAAAAAGAAAAACTGGAAGAGAAAATTAAGTATTCATATCACTGCATTCATGCAAATAATCTGAGGATACAATCATAGCTCATGGCACTGGCTATTCCACTGAATTCATCACCAGGGATATTAGAAAACACACCTGAATACAAAGGTATAGAGTACATAACTAAATTTATACACAAAAGACACATTATCTGTACCCAATTATCAACTGATCCTAACAGACAGGAAGTGTGTAAGGCTTTATCTAAAATGAAAAGAAAAAATAAATCAGCAAGGCAGAAAATGGGAATGGAAGCAATGACAAAAGCAAAGCAGCACATCAGAAACAAAGACAGTGACAGGAAATAGGAAATTTCTAGCACAGAATTTCAGAAGGTCGGGATACTTTTTATACTGACAGATCCCAGTATCCCCATGAGGGGAAGATAACACTAACAGCCTGACTGACATCACAACTTAACTATGTGATAGACTGCTACAATGAAATTTTTAACACACTCCACAATGCAAACCCATGAATGCAATGAACAGTTTACAATTCCTTTAAAATGAACATGGAACAGTACTAATTATCAACTCTAATAAACAGAAAGTATGTAAAGCCTTATGAAAAACATACAGCATGCTGTAAATGGACCCAACAAGGCAGAAAATGAGAAAGAAGAGATGACAGAAAGCAAAAAACATGGCAGAGACAAGTGACAGAGAAGAGGAAACTGCTTGCACAGATTTTCCAGAAGATGGCGATACTTTTCACACTTAAAACAAAAAGAACTCCCTGCATCCCCATGTGAAAGTATGCCCACTCATTTATAGAACCAACTGAATCATCATCACTTGTGTTTGCATATAAATCAGAAATTTTGTATCATAGATATATACTGTGCTTGTAAAGCATGTGTATCAGAAATTATTACAGGCATTAATTAGGAAAAACAGTTCTAAATTAATACCAGAGCACTGGCCCACTACATTATTTTTTTTCAGTAACTGAAAGGTAAGCATTTGTCCATGCTGATAAATACACTCACATAAGCCTACAAGTCAAGTTTACTTGGTTACACTCTGTAACAACATGATATTTGGGGCTTGCTGTATAGTAAACAGAATCCATAACTTCGTCATATGCCAAGTTATGACATAAGTTTGGTAGAACCTCAAGACCTTGCTAGAATGTACTAATGTTAAGTTTTTGCACAGGCAAAAGCCATATTAATTCTGGATCCTTTTCAATCACACAGCATTTATTTACAATGTTAGTGCATCATATATTCTACGCATGGAGACACTGTCTTGCAAAAACTTAAATAAAATAGGATTAGGATATCTGGAAATGTTGAATTTTGTTGCTGTTTTGAAAATGGCTAAAATGTATCACTTGCACTGGGCCCTAATCCTTGAAAACATGTAATCTACAGCTCAGTGGGTAACAACATTCTTGGGGTCCTGCTCTGTATGGTACAGCAATCACAATACTGTGCCAGATTTCTTCATTTGTCACCTAGATCTAACTGTGTCAGCCATTTTACCACACTAGTGACATATTGCCAGCAGCCGTGTGTGTGTGTGTGTGTGTGTGTGTGTGTGTGTGGTGTGTGTGTGTGTGTGTGTGTGTGTGTGTGTGTGTGTGTGTGTGTGTGTGTGTGTGTGTGGTGTGTGTGTGTGGGCAGAAGCGTTTCTTTTTGGATACTTCAATGACCGAGCTGATGAATCTCAAGATGTATAAAATAACAACTTTTGTGAATGACATCAGAACTCCATCAGCAAGGCAACAATCAACAGTGTGTGACTGTGAGGTCACTGATTTTTCATATCTGTCACTACTATGAACTACTGCTAAAAATATATTAATTATTAATAAACACATATCTGTCTCCCTTGAACTTCACTGCAGGCAAACTCTACTGTATAAATTATATTCCTAAAGAGCTTTATAAATGAGTGGACTTATTATCTAAGGGTCACATCTATACTTGTTATCTTAAAAAGCTTTACAATTATAGCTGAATGGGCTGAATGCACCAACAAAACATTAATTATTATCACCAAATACCATAGTAATACAATACTAATTACTATACAGCAGCTTTTAAAGGAAACTTTTTTTTTTCACTGTTCTGTTTGTTTTTAGATGTGTGTATGCCTGCAAATTTCCCCTGCTGTGCAGCCAATATGTTGCTGCACAGTCTGCGTACTCTGTCCTTCAGAAGCATACATGCTGCATGTTTTCATGTTGCTATTTATAAGCCACTGGACACAAAGGACCTTCAATGTGCATATATATGATATTATGTATATGTGTGTATTATAGTTTATACACACAATGGAGATCTTAGCACTAACAGATCTGCACACATGTCGACCTAAGAGATGGGGGAAATCACATTTACACACCAGGCCAGATGTACCTAAGCAGGGTCAAACATAATTTTTTTAAAAAGTTCTTGTTAACTGTTTCCCCTGACTTAGTAACCAGGCCTTTTACAAATAATGTCTGTTCAGATAGCACTCTCCAAATTTAATTGGACTAACTGCACATTACACACTCAGACTTTTACCAGTTTTAGTGAAGCAGGGAGAACTCAAGCTGTTAGCGAGCTGACCACACTCCCCTACATTGTTGCACACTATGCACAGTCTGCTTTTTTGGCAAGTGTGCATGCTGATGTCATGATTCCATTTATATATCAGCTACTGACATGACTTAGGCTACACGGGGTCTTTAGTGTGCAGATTCTGCATGCATTAATGATTAAAGGGGATTAAGAACTAGCAGGTCTGCACACACGTTGGACTGGGAGGTCTGAAACTTTTCCACCCTTGACCCATCTGGTGAAGGTGTCTAGATCAGTACGCGGATTGAACCTAGGACCCTCCGAGTCCGACTTTGACCCACGTGTTTCCATCCCCTCCCCCGTCAGTTGTCAGGCTTGTGAAATCCCCCCATCTCTCCCCGATACAACGACTCTAGAATTCAGCAATCCAATTCGACAGACAAACAGCAAATGCCAATGAGGCAGTAAATATCAAAGTCCATGCGTGAAGGTAACTCATCATGATCATCACTCATCAACATGTTCAGATGTGTGTCTTATCTAAATGGAACTTCACTATACTGTGAAATGCATGTGTTGACAGGATGCGTATTTAAACACATACCTGCAACCAGGTACGACGCAACTCTGAAACCGGACTCTAGTTGAGTTACAAGCTGAGGATTACTTGAAACTGCTGTTTTATATTCTTCAAACAAGTTCTTCAAGTACTGTGAAGCCATGATGTTGTTTTGGGAGATAGCACATATATAAACAACAAATATTTGATTGGCGAAAGCTGGCATCAATAGCCAATCACTAGCCTAGTTGTAAAACATAACCTTCTGTAGCAGGGACAGAACTCTAAATCATTTTCAGCCAAATTAGAAGAAGCATTGTATGTGTTGCTTTGTCAAATGTGTAAATTCTACATTTCTGGTAAGGTGCGTTTCACAGTTGATTCGAAGATCAGGAAAACCGAAATATTACTGTTTTATTTTAATAGAGAGTGATATGAAGCTGGTATGCGGAGCTTCTGTGTTTGAGGAAGCTCATTGAGTGGACCTCTTCGGCTCTTGGTAGTTGGTGACGCACTCAGTCAGACTCAGATACAAGACCAGTATAATGAGTATTGGCAGTAACTAACATTAACCCTTTGACTTGAGTTTGACTCCCGCATCCTATCCACCGACTGCAAAAAATTAACCCTTTGACTCCGAGTGACATAATCTAGCAGACTGCATAATTAACCCTTTGTCACCCGCACACTATCCGCCGACTGCAAACATTAACCCTTGACTCTCAGTCTCACCTTCTCCACCAGTCGCCAGATTTCTGCAGGAAGCTAGTGGCTAAGGTGAGGGAGTCGAAGGGTTAACAAGAGTCGGACATTCACTCGGTGACTGTTTTGGTCATACTCGGCTTCCTGGGTAGTCACACAGGGTACAGTTACAAACAAAGCAGAAAATGCGTGCGTACGCACACCACAACACCAACACAACACACACACACACACACACACACACACACACACACACACACCACACACACACACACACACACAACCACACACACACACACACACACACACCACGTGCTCTGAAGTAGATTTACCACCAGTTCAGATCAAAATTTGGCTGGGAGGATATTGTGCAATTCATCTAAAATATCAATATTACATAATGGATGTGGGGTTGCTGAGGAAAATATGATGTGCAAGTGTATGAAATCTTGAGAGGCCATTTTCTCAAAATGATCATCATCTATAGTTTAGGGTGTGTAATTTGTAATGGCGAGAGTTTCCAAAATTGTCACACTACGTAGTAGTATAACATTCAGTTATATATATGAAAATGAATGAATGTAGATTTAGTAATTATAATGTGTATTCTTGGATCACCCAAAAATAATCTGTATTTTATTGATGAGTCACAATCCTAATGATATAAGAATGTGGATTGATGATAATATGCTGACAATCAACAGTTGATTGACCCTGTTAAGGATCATTTTGTTATTGCGGTTAATTCTTGTTGACTAAATTTGTTGTGTGATTTTTAAAACATTTTGAGAGTAAGTTTGGTCTGACATTGAAGCTAAATAGCTCAGAAAAGGATCTGCTGTTATTGCATTTTCTGTTCACTTTAAGTTTAGCTCTTGTTGTACTATTGTAGTATAATTTGCCAACACTCACAAGCAGGTTTTCATTGTATTCTTTTATGATTATTGTTTTGATAATATGCACAAAATTTATTCTAAGTAATCCACTGAAGTTAGAAAATGCTCATCATGCAGAACTTTTTTCATATGTTTGATTTTATTTTTTTTGAATTTTTTGATGTGCAGAATTTCAGAGTGTGTTGTCAGTGTCTGCAGAGTTAAACTGGAGAAAGTGGAATTGGAACTCTGGCAGATCAATGGGATTACTTGATTACTGGCTTCTCTGAAGGTATTGAAAGGTAAACCCATTCACTCAGTTTGCTAGAACTGATTTTGGTTTGATGTGTGTGCTGTGTGTGTGTGTGTGTGTGTGTGTGTGTGTGTGGTTGTGTATGTGTGTGTGTGTGTGTGTGTGTGTGTCTGTGTGTATGTATTATGTGTGTGTGTGTATGTGTGTTTGTGTGTGTGCTTACTTGCATGCTATGTGTATGTTTATGTGTATGCATAACAGCAAGTGTAAAGTAGAAGTAATTTTCAGCTTGTTTTTACTTATCTGATGATACATAGGAATTGAGCAAATAAATCTGTCAGTAGTGTGCAAGTGTATGAAAATGTGGAATTGTTTTCTGTTTTTAGTTACAATAGAGTTTGTTCAAACAAATTTAATCATTCTCAGACAATTCCATGTGCACTCTACCATTCCAAATCTACAAGAGATATAGCAAAATGTATGCTCTGCCAGTGTCTGAAACGGGGAGGGGCCTTAATTAAAACGCTAACTGACACCACTAGAGTGATGGCAACATTAAGATGGGCAGTAAGCAGGCCAGTTTTTAATGTTGTGGGCTGGAATAGAGCTCTGATATATCAGAATCAGCAGCCCGCATTAAATGATTTAATAGTGACTAATAATCAATGTATTTTGTCAATTGTGTTAATTACTTTGATAACTTAAATTTTTGAGTGTAACTGTCTTATGAGTTCTTTGTCATAGTTCAGCTTGACATGACTGTTGTTATTATGAAACAATCTCTTTCTTTGTCTGTCTTGTCAGTAAGTCTGCCTATCCATCCATCTTATCTATCTAGCTATCTATCTATCTATCTATCTATCATCTATCATCTCTCTCTCATCTCGTCTTCTGTCTTCTGTCTTCTGTCTGTCTTCTGTCTGTCTGTCTTCTGTCTGTCTTCGTCTTCTGTCTGTCTGTCTGTCTTCATCTACATCTTTTCTATTATCTATATATCTCATCTATATATCAATCATAACATCATTTCGATAATTATAATCAATCAAGTATATATTTCATACTACTTTATTTCTGTACTATCTATATGATCTCTATGTTTATTTTGAAAAAAAAAATTGTTTTATAATATTTTCAATTATGTTATGTTAGTGTGTATACATATATATATTATATATGATGATGATGAGAGGTTGATGATGATGATGATGATTGTGTGTGTGTGTGTGTGTGTGTGTGTGTATGTGTGTGTTGTGTGTGTGTGTGTGTGTGTGTGTGGTGTGTGTGTGTGTGTGTGTGTGTGCATGCGTGGCGTGCGTGTGCGTGTGTATGTATGTGCTTGTGTGTGTATTTTCACTATAACCAGTATGAGAAAAGCTGCGGAAAGTTTTAACATTTTGTTTATTATGTTTGGGTTTTACTTTAGATGCTGGTGCGACTACACAAAAGTGCTGGCCATTCTATTGGTACTTGGTGCTGTGCCTGTGATGTACATGCTGCATTTCATCCTCACAGCTGAAGGTTTGATGACTTGGGGAGGGAGAGAGAGAAAGAGAGAGGGAGGGAGAGAAAGAGAGAGAGTGGGAGAGATAGAGAGGGAGGGAGAGAGAGAGAGAGAGAGAGAGAGAGAGAGAGAGAGAGAGAGAGAGAGAGAGAGAGAGAGAGAGATTTTACTGCACTCAGATATGATGTATCTTTTCCATTAATTCCTTGCATGAAATTTGAAAATGAAAAATTGTTACAAGTGATTTGTTATGACCTGATTTTGAAATCAAGCTGCCACCGGCATTAAAAGCATGTTTAGGATTTGAAAGAAACTCATACAGTTCATCATGCATTACTTCCTTTAGGTGTCTGGTTGATGTGTATCAAATCATAATACTAATAGTTAATACACATTACTCTTGTATAGAGTTATTCTTCAAACTCGTTTGGACTTGCTGCACATTGCATATGATCAGACTTTTCATTATTAATCAGTCTGTGATTCAGTCGTATATACAGTGTTTCAGTGTAACTTAATTTTTTCTGTAGAGAAAAAGAAAAAAAAAGTTGGAAATCATGATTCAGTCAACATTCTCAAATTAGATATGTTCAGCACCTATCACAAAAGCCATTGAATACAGTTGGCAACATACCATGGTACTGTTTGCCAGTTGGCCGAAAATGTGCGCATGTCTTGTCTTATTGTATTAAATATGTGTTGTGATTCTATTTTCATGTTTCTTTTTCTTTTTTTTTTAATCCTTTTTGCTTGAACGTGGGCAGTCACACTTGTTTTGAATTCATGACACTGTACTTAGTTTATTGGTATTAACAAGTGTGTTTGTGTATGTGTGTATGTTTGTGTGTGTGTGTGTGTGTGTGTGTGTGTGTGTGTGTGTGTGTGTGTGTGTGTGCGTGTGTGCGTGTAAACTTCAGTTAGTTTTCTTTAAAATTCTTTCTACTGAACTACTACATATCTTTATGGATCTGTCATCATCAGTAGTGAATGTAGATGGAAAGGAAAAAACATAGGTGTAGTGTTTGTTAGCACATAATCATATTTTGTGACTACTTCACATTTGTCTTGTGCTTTGTCAGATGTGTTCACTAGCCACACAGACAAGTTGGAAGCCAGTCTGCTGGAGTCCAGGATTGTACAGCGTCTACGAGACACAGAAAATCAGAACATGGTGTTACGCAAGGAGCTTAGGTAAGCATACATTATTTAGGTCTTTGAACTGTTTGTAGTCTTTGGATGTCCTATACTTGTATAATTTGATGACCACATACAGGCTTTTCCAGGTCCAGTGCCAGTTTTTCAGTAATGAAAGGAATTACAGCAGTCTCTATTTTTATGATAGTTTAACACTTGTGCTAGAAATTTTCTCTTTTCCATCATTCTCTTTGTTTCTGCCTTGTTCTTTTACTTTCTGTCATTTCTTTCTATTATTTTTCTGCCTTGTGGGTCCATTCACCTGTATGTGTTCAATAAAGTCATGGTACTTTCTCTTAGGATTGATAATTGGGTACATGTATTAAGTGCATTTTTAGCTCTGGGGAGTACTTAATATTTGAAAGTAGCATTAGGTAATTTAGGCCCTTTTTTTATATATGTTTTAGTGTCCTCAGTTGTGTTAAAATTTTTATTGATATTTTTTAAATCCCCTGTGTGATAATTTGGAAGGAGTGGTCATCACCAGGGGTGTCACCTTAGATTGTATGCGTAAATGCATTGGTATATATATGTATTTAATTTTCTTTCCCTTTTTTCCTATTGAAGCATTGTGTATGTTTTGAAATGGTTATAGCCTCTATGCAATTGGCTGGGCTTTAATTTAAGCAGACATATTACTTGTCTGATTGCTTTCCAAGCCTCCAAAAGAAGAAAGTCATTGTTATGTAGTGATTAGTGCAGAAGACTGACAACAGAAAGAACCATTTCCTGCCTGTTGTGGAGTGTGTGGCAGTTGAAAAGATTGTGTCAATACTTTGATAGTATAACTCAGATTTGCTGACCAGCATCACAAAGCTTGATTGATGCAGAGACATACACAAGAATACAGACCTGATATGCATTCTCAAAACTATATATTGCACTTAATAATATTATGGACAAAACATTTTGAAAAGAACTTTTTAAAACATTTCTATTGCGAAAAAAGTGCAGACTGCAGTGTGAAGTGTAAAAAAGAAATGAGATATTCAGTCAGTATGTGGTTTTTTTTACAGTGCCCACACTCTTGTCCATTCTGTTTGTAGCAATTCTGATTGACACATTAGAGACTTTTTTTTATATTCATTTTAAACAAATGAATGTAAACAAATGCAAAACAACCAGCAAAGGGCAATTGTAGGAAGATCACGAAATCAAATTTGAATTCATTCAGAATATCTGTATGTTTGAAGTACATCTACATGAAGTACAAACACCAATAGAAGAAAAATACAACATGAACAACAAGAATAAAACAGTCTGTTAACATACGCTGGCGCTGGCATGATGGTACAAAATCAGACTCGCTGTCACATTTCATCGCGTTCACTGACAACATCAGTATTACAGTATGAATAGACAGAATCAAGACTCGATTGTTATTAAAGGTAAATGTGGCAGCCATCTGTCTTGAAAGTGTGCAGATTACAATTCATTTTTGCACTGTATTCTTCTGTGTGGTATTTTATGGCAAGAAAGATTATATTTGGTACAGTCTTTTGATACTTGCATTTATAAATGTACATTTTGCTGAGAAGGATGATAAAATCTAAATACCAGATCTGTGCATACATTTTCGTCAGCACCAAATAATACCATACTTTCAGTTAATCTATTTGCACAGGTAACACATCCTATCTTAAGATCTCCTCAATCCTTTCACAGAATCTTTTCATATACATTAGAGATTGTCAGGGGTGTACACATGAAGTTCTGTTCAGATAGAAAACATTTCAACCTGTGGAGACTCCAAGCAAAAAGCGAAGTGTCAAAACTGTGGGAATTTCTTTTCACAGATGACTGTGCACTAGCTGTACATTTCCTTGAGGATATCCAGCATGTCACTGACCAACTTACTGCAGCCTGCTAATGCTTAGAGTCTTACAATCAATCTCAGTGAGACTGAGGCTTGTGTTTCAGCCAGTATTTCAGGCTTCTGGAGCTTCGCCTCCTTTTATTGTCTTTAGTAACCAGGAGATAAGACAAATTCTGCTACTTGGGTAGTGAGTAGTAATGGCTCTGTTGATGCTGATGTGGTGCTGTGCATCTCCGAGGCCAGCTCTGCTTTTGGATGGTTGACCAAGAGGTTATGTCAAGACCATGGCACCACAAAGATTTTATAGGGCAGTAGTCTTGAGCATCCTGCTGTGTTTCTGGGAGACCTTGACTGCCAGCCAGTGGTACATTTAACAGCTGAAATTGTTCCATCAACGATGTCTCTAAGATCTGCAATATCACTTGGCAAGATGGAGTGTTCAACCTTCAGGTTGTGATGAAGTGTGGTTTATCAAACATCAGCTTCATTGGACAGGACAGGGTCAATATGGGTTTTCTCAAAGCATTCAAATTAACATCTACGACTCATTAAAACATCTCATAAACTAATATTATAGATTGTGTCCATCATACTATAAATTATAATGTGCGCAAATTTTTTTGTGTTTATGCCTGCTGCTGGTAGTAGACGTGCATGGCTGGAAAAGTAGACACATGCCAAGGGAAAATTAAAAGAAAAAGAAAGGAGATTGATTTGTAGTTTTAACTTCAGCATCTCTGCAGGGATATTGTACTTTTCTTTTAAAAGGAGAATATCTCACTATCTCACATGGTCTGCTGGTATTTTGGCTTGCCATGATATTCGAGTACCTGGTCATGACAGGAAAGCTGGAGGGAGAGAGAACATCAGGTAGTCCCAGGGAGATAATATTGGACGAACTTGCAGGGTGGCTGAGGACAGAGAGGGTGGGAGGTGTACTTGCAGCAACAAGGGATAGATTTATATGGAGGGCCATGATCGCCAACGCCACGTGGCACGTGATGATTTGCTGGTATGTGAGGTGGGTAGATTGTAGTTTGTATACTGTTCAAGAGGGATTCATCACACTCAGACATTCCATATGTGCTCCACCCGAATCTGTCAGCAGTTACCTGGCAGACTGTCTGAGCCTGTGCAAAACCCAATGCGTTGGCAAGGTCTTGAAACGGGGAAGGAGAGGGACTTTTGAAACACTAAGCTAACACCACTGGAATGATGGAAGCATTAAGATGGGCAGCGAACAGGCCAGTTTGTATGTTGTGAACTGGGAGTGAATTCAAGATATCAGATCTTGTGTTTGCAGGTCTATCAGTAGAACCAACCAGGCCACAAGTGGGTACTAGGAGCAGTTTCTTGTTTGCAAAAGTTCATTTTAGTATCCTTACTTTGTTCTGTTTCAGTCAAACACAGAATGAATTACTGCGTCTTCAGATGACGTTAGCAGCAGCTAACGACTCAACCAAAATGAAATGTCTGAACGCTGAGCCAGATGTTCCCAAATGTGAGGTATGTAAAAGATGACATATTGTCTTTGTGTAGATTGTGCCTTTGTTGTTCATTCCTGTTTCAGACAGTTTGTGGAACTGCTTGTCAGTCAGAGTGACATTATTCATTAGGTTTTTATTTTATGTGTCCATGTTAGAATTAGAAGTTGTTTATAACAAGATCAATACAATGCATTGCATTGCAGTGCAGTGCAATACAGTACAATGTACAGTACAGTACAGTGCAATACAATACAATAAGATATGATACAATACGATACAGTACAATACAATACAATACAGTACAACACAACACAACACAACACAACACAACACAACACAATACAATACAATACAATGCAATGCAATATGATACGATACGATACGATATGATATGATATGATGCAGTGCAATGTGGCAGAGCAGTGCCGTGCAATGCGCTACAGTACAGTACAATACAGTACGATACAGTACAGAACAGTACAGTACGGTGTGATACAGAACAACAAAGCATATAGTACAGTTCTTTTTATTGCAACAGAGTACATTTCATTCTGAAGGATAATGCACATTCCGAAGGTCCCTTGATGAAAACATCAGTAACAACATTTTGCTGTGTTTGTGACAGGTCATTCACATAGCCATAGTGTGCGCGGGTCACAAAGTGACAACATTTTGCTGTGTTTGTGACAGGTCATTCACATAGCCATAGTGTGCGCGGGTCACAAAGTGACAACATTTTGCTGTGTTTGTGACAGGTCATTCACATGGCCATAGTGTGTGCGGGTCACAAAGTTACAACATTTTGCTGTGTTTGTGACAGGTCATTCACATAGCCATAGTGTGTGCGGGTCACAAAGTAACAACATTTTGCTGTGTTTGTGGCAGGTCATTCACATAGCCATAGTGTGTGCGGGTCACAACTCTACCCGTGACGTGGTCACGCTTATCAAGAGTGTCTTGTTCTACAGACGCAACCCTCTTCACTTCCACTTCATCTCTGATCCCATCGCACAGATCATCCTCACCAAGCTCTTTGACACCTGGAGCATAGCAGAAGGTATTGGTTTTTGTTTGTTTGATTTGTATTTTTAACGTTCTGGTTTTACTTGGACGCATGTATGCGTCCAAGTAAAACCAGAATATATATATATATATAAAACCAGAATATATATATATATATATATATATATATATGCACAGTGCATATTCCTTCTTCATTGTGGGTGTATGCTAAGTGTTTTTAGGCTTTCTTTACATCAGCCACTGACATGATTTAGAGTGTCTTTTACATGCATGCATATTTGATATTATGGATGTACATACAAATGAAAGGCTAGGGTTATGTGTGTGTGTGTGTGTGTGTGTGTGTGTGTGTGTGTGTGTGTATATACAAATGAGGGGGGTTCAGGTACCAGCAGGTCTGCACACATGTTGACCTGACAGATCAGAAAAGTGTTCACCCTTTAGCCACCATGGGGGTGACATTTAGGAGAATCAAGCCCAGAGCTTTTCTGATTGAAAGTCTGTTGTTTTTACAATTGAGTATTGCGCTTATTTGAGGATAAAACAACTTTGAGCACAAGAGTGAGTTTTACGGTATATGTATGTGGTGCGTGAGTGGGATGTTTAGTGGTGTGTGTGTGTGTGTGTGTGTGTATTTGTGTGTGTGTGTGTGTGTGTGTTTGTGTGTGTGTGTATTTGCGTGTGTGTGTGTGTGTATGTTTGTGTGTGTGTGCGTGTGTGTGTGTGTGCATGTGTGTGTGTGTGTTTGTGTGTGTGTGTATGTGTGTGTGTGTGTGTGTGTGTGTGTGTGTGTGTGTGTGTGTGTGTGTGTGTGTGTGTGTGTGTACTCTGATCAGTGACAGATATAAACCATATGGGTGTAAGATTTTGGTTTCTGGTTCAGAAGACTGTAATGTATCCAGTTAGTTAATCACAGGTTTATCATCATGCTTTTTTTCTTGTATGTTGACTTGTGTTCATGGTCATCTGCCTTTCTTATCAGTCAAGTGGTCATTTTGTTGAAGTATTTGGTAGTTTGTGCAGTCTGACAATTTGATAGTGTTTGTGGTGTGTGGTGTGTGTGTGTGTGTGTGTGTGTGTGTGTGTGTGTGTGTGTGTGTGTGTGTGTTATTTGATAATTCCATTTATGATTACATTTTGTGTGTGTGTGTGTGTTTCATGTAGGTTTGTGTGTGTGTGTGTCTATCTGTGTGTGTGTGTCTGTGTGTGTGTGTGTGTGTGTCTGTGTGTATTTTATATTGTTTGGTAATCCCATTCATAATTACATTTTGTGTGTGTGCGTGTTTGTGTTTGTGTTTCATATGCATTTGTGTGTGTGTGTGTGTGTGTGTGTGTGTGTGTGTGTGTGTGTGTGTGTGTGTGTGTGTGTGTGTGTGTGTGTGTGTGTGTGAGTTTGTGTGTGTTGCGGGGGTGGGGTGGGGGTTAAGTTGTGTGTGTGTGTGTGTATGTGTGTGTGTGTGTGTGTGTGTGTTTATGTTTCATGTGCGTTTGTGTATTTGTGTGTGTCTGTGTGTATGTACATGTGTTTTAATATTATTTGGTAATTCCATTCACGATTGCCTTTTGTGTGTGTTTTTTGTGTGTTTCATATGTGTTTGTGGCGTGGAGGATGGGAGTGGGGATGGGGGCTCAGGTTTTGATGTTTACAGATAGTGTGGCCCATTCTTACAAACAAGAACACAAGTTGTGTACGAGCAAAGCGAGGTACAGCCTGAGAAAGGTGTTGAGGGTCTGTCTGGATGAAATTGACATTGTAGTTATGGCTTTTTCGTAGGTGGACATTTATTCACAGTAATAGTCACCATCCTTGTTCTTTGGCCTTTCTTGTTGGTGTATGTTATGTTCACAGTAATAATCACCATCTAAAAACAATAAATGAAATAATTATGGTGATATCCGTCGCCGTTGCTTCTTTGGAATTACCTGCAATTAGCAGCACAGCTGTGGGCGCCGAACTTTAAAACATGACATTTCAGGCAGCCACAACCTGTACAGTTTTTTTTTTAGTATTTCCCATTACACACTTTCACTCATTAAAATCTGCGAATGATGCAGTGATTTTTAGTCTATTCATCCAAGAGACGCAGACAGAATCCCCTCTGTGCTCTCCTGGCTGTTGAAAAGCCATGTTGAGGTTACTTCGCTTTGTCAAGACCGAACATGTCTGCAAGAAACATTCCAGGTTTTCAAGGCCAGGGTTGAAATCTGAACATTGGATAGTCTGCCAGACCAAGTATCTTCAGACCGTATGTTCAAAATTGTCTGCCAGCATTAGAACAATTTCCAGACTGCTTGCCAGTGTTTCTCTGTTATTCTTCTGACATCTGTGCCTTGTGAAAGAGCATTTTTCTCTTCAGAACTCAATAATGAGCACCAAGAAGAACCGAAAAAATATTCAGCACTTGAGCAACAAGATGCTGATTACTTCTGAGTGTAGGCTGGAACAGAAGAGTCAAGTAAAGGACATCAACGACCCAATGCCTGATAACTTCACAGCAGCTGCCGTGGCAAACTTTAAACAGACTGCACAGAAAAAAAAAACCCATGAAAAATGAAAACAAAATTCTTAGTGGCTTTACTATTTGTTAGTTTTTTTGTTTTTTGTTATTTTATTGCAGATGTGGGCAATGGCTGTTGCGCATGGTAATGAATGAGAGGCAGAGTGACTGTAGTGTGTGACCATAAGGGACACTTGCAGTTTGCAAGGGGACCCTCAGAAGTCTCCAGACAGAGTCCATGGGACCCTGAGAATTGAAACTTGTGGGAAACATGGAGTTAGTGCCCAGGGGACTTCATTTAAATATCACTGGAAAGGATATTTCAAACTTAGTGCCAAGGGATTTCATTTACTGGAAAGGATATTTCACACCATTAGTGTCCAAGGGATTTCATTTATATATCACTGGAAAGGATATTTCAAGCAATTAGTGTTAAAGGAACTTCATTTATATATCACTGGAAAGGATATTTCAAACCATTAGTGTTGAAGGAACGTCATTTATATATCACTGGAAAGGATATTTCAAGCCATTAGTGTCCAAGGGATTTCATTTATATATCACTGGAAAGGATATTTCAAGCCGTTAGTGTCCAAGGAACTTCATTTATTTATCACTGGAAAAGATATTTCAAGCCATTAGTGTCCAAGGGAATTTGTTTATATATCACTGGAAAGGATATTTCAAGCAATTAGTGTTGAAGGAACTTCATTTATATATCACTGGAAAGGATATTTCAAACCATTAGTGTTGAAGGAACTTCATTTGTTTATCACTGGAAAGGATATCTCAAGCCATTAGTGTCCAATGGAATTTGTTTATATATCGCTGGAAAGGATATTTCAAGCAATTAGTGTTGAAGGAACTTCATTTATATATCACTGGACACTGGAAAGGATATTTCAAGTCATTAGTGCCCAAGGAACTTCATTTATATATCACTGGAAAGGATATTTCAAGCAATTAGTGTTAAAGGATTTTCATTTATATATCACTGGAAAGGATATTTCAAACTGTTAGTGTGCAAGGGAATTCATATATATATATATATGTCACTGGAAAGGATATTTCAAACCATTAGTGTCCAAGGAACTTCATTTATATATCACTGGAAAGGATATTTCAAGCCATTAGTGTCGAAGGGAATTCATTTATATATCACTGGAAAGAACGTTTAAAGCCATTATTGTCCAAGGGAATTCATTTACATATCACTGGAAAGGATATTTCAAGCCGTTAGTGTTCAAGGAACTTCATTTATATATCACTGGAAAGGATGTTTAAAGCCTTTAGTGTCCAAGGAACTTCATTTATATATCACTGGAAAGGATGTTTAAAGCCTTTAGTGTCCAAGGAACTTCATTTATATATCACTGGAAAGGATATTTCAAGTAATCAGTGTTGAAGGAACTTCATTTATGTATCACTGGAAAGGATATTTCAAGCCATTAGTGTCCAAGGGGCTTCATTTATATATCACTGGAAAGGATATTTCAAGCCATTGGTGTCCAAGGAACTTCATTTATATGTCACTGGAAAGGATATTTCAAGCTGTTAGTGTCCAAGGAACTTCATTTATATATCACTGGAAAGGATATTTCAAGCCCCTTTTCAAAGACACCAATGTCTTGGTGTCACCAAAATTTGACTTATGTATCCCTCTGTGAGAGTGGGTCACAGTTGTATTCCTCTTTATGTCAGTCATGTGTCAGTGTCTACCAGTTATGACAATAGTTTCACAAATGATTGCCACAATATATGGATTCTGTTGCAGTGCAAATTAGCTTCTATCCTGCCGACTCCATAAAGGTAAGACTTGAAAGTCGGTAACATATATGTTGTTATTTGTACAAATGTGTTAACATGTTTGCTTTCATCTGTACAAATGTATAAACATATATGCTGTTGTCTTTTCGGATATATTAATTTGTGTGTTATTATCAGAACAAATGTATTAAATGCTTTGCATACCACTATATTAATACTAAAGTGACTAATGGTTAATGCATTAAATGCTTTGCATACTGTTGTATTAATGCTAAAAGGAATAATGGTTTATGTATCAAATGCTTTGCATACCAACATATTAATGCTAAAAAGAGTAATGGTTTATGTATTAAATGATTTGCATACCATTTTGTTAATGCTAAAAGGAGTAATTGTTTATGTATTAAATGCTTTGCATCCACAATGATAAAAAGACTAATGGTTTTTGTATTAAATGCTTTGCTTACCATTGTATTCATGCTAAAAGAATTTATGGTTTATGTATTAAATGCTTTGCATAACATTGTATTAACACTAAAAAGAGTAATGGTATATGCATGAAATGGTTTGCATGCCATTGTAGTAACTCTAAAAAGACTTATGGTTTATGTATTAAATGCTTTGCTTACCATTGTATTCATGCTAAAAGGAAGCAATGGTTTATGTATTAAATACTTTGCATACTGTTGTGTTAACTGTGAAAGGATTAATGGTTTATGTATAAATGCTTTGCATACCATTGTATTATTGCTGAAAGGAGTAATGATTTATGTATTAAATGCTTTGCATACTGTTGTGTTAACTGTAAAAGGAGTAATGGTTTATGTATTAAATGCTTTGCGTACGGTTGTGTTAACTGTAAAAGGAGCAATGGTTTATGTATTAGCTGTTACCTGCAATGTATGTCATGTCATGATCACCAGTCTGTCATTCAGCACTGGAGGAAGAACCATCACTAAATTTTCACTTCACAAATGACATTGAAGGCTTAGGAGGCAGTACCAGGATTTTGCCAGGTTTGTTAAGATTGCTTGAAACATTGAAAAGACATGGATGGAAATGAACGCAGAGAAAACCATACTGATTTTCAGCCACAACTCTGTTGTCACTAGTAATTGTTCGTGGACTGAAGCTAGGAACTTCAACAATTCACTTACCTGGGATCCATCATTATCAGTGAGGGATCCAGACCAGAAATCCTCTCATGGGCAGCAAAGACAACAATAGCAGTGTTCAGGCTGAAACATGTATAGAAAGACAAGAACATTGCCATGAAAGATAAGAGCACATTCCTATGTGCGCCAGTTTATTCCATTATCCTGTATGCATGTGAGATACCCTCACAGTGAGTTTGGAAAGATGAATCCGAGCCATGGAAATGAGATCTCATTGCAAGATACTACGTTTTTGCAAGATACTAAACATCAAATACACTGATCATATCACCAATTAACAAATGTGCCACACTATCAAGCATCATACTGGACCATTTGAAAATCTACTGACATCAGTTAAGAAAAGAAAACTATGTCTGTAAGGCCATACAGCAGTATCCAATGGCCTTGTTAAATCAGTCCTTCGGGAAACTATTGAAGGAGGGAGACGGAGGGGGAGAGAGAAAAAATATAATGGACTAAAAACAAGATTGAGGCAGCTGAGATGTGGTTTCTAAGAAGAATGTTTAGAGTTCCATGGACAGCAAAAAAAACAAATGAGACAGTCTTAATGGAGGCAGACACAGGAAGATCATTGATAAGGAAGATTAGGAAATGACAGGCAACATTTAGAGGCCATTTTATGAGGAAAGGGGAATTGGAGCACCTGGTCACAACGGGAAAGCTGGAGGGAAAGAGAGCACCAGGTAGACCCAGGGAGAAGGTATTAGACGGGCTTGCAGAGTGGCTGAAGACAAAGAAGGTGGAAGAGATGCTTGAGGCAACAAGAGATAGAGACAGATGGAAGGCCATGATCACCAACGCCATATGGCAAGGCACCTGATGATGATGATGATGATGATGGACTGACAACATTGCAGTACGGATTGAGAAACTAGACTCTTGCTACTTAGAACATGAATTAGATGTGACCCATTCTGGCAAAAATCACCCATAAAGTCACACAGGCAGAGTTGCCATAAAAGCCTGTAGAGTCTGTATTTTTTTCTTGTATACAAAACGAAAAATGTGCAAAATGTAGCTCCTGGCGATTTTGCGAGAACGGGTCACAAACATAGTTACGTTGACATTTCCTGTACTAGCTGAATAATTCAAAGTGTTTGCTGATGTCTTTGTTTTGCTGGTAGTAATGTTTTGAATGCAGGTGTCTGTGTGTTTCAGCCTGATGTCACCTGGATTCCCAACAGGCATTACTCAGGTGTGTACGGGCTGATGAAACTCACCCTACCCAAAACTTTACCTGCGAGTCTGGAAAAGGTAGGTTGTATGTTTCTGAAAATTTTGTTTAGAGTTGCATTGTTTCAGCGTGTGAAGGTTCAGCAGCAATATCATTGCACTGTCTGGGTGTATGCAATAATGTGTTTAGTGTGTTATTACATAAACAGTTGTATATGTGTTGTGTGTATGTGTGTGGGTGTATGCAATAATGTGTTTAGTGTGTTATTACATAAACAGTTGTATATGTGTTGTGTGTATGTGTGTGGGTGTATGCAATAATGTGTTTAGTGTGTTATTACATAAACAGTTGTATATGTGTTGTGTGTATGTGTGTGGGTGTATGCAATAATGTGCTTAGTATGTTATTACATAAACAGTTGTATATGTGTGTAGGTAATTGTGCTGGACACAGACGTCACGTTTGCCACGGATATAGCAGAGCTGTGGAAAATCTTCAGGGTGCTGAAAGGAAAACAGGTCAGTGAAAATGTTTCAGTGTTTGTTGTGGTAGTTGAAACAGGTCGGTGAAAATGTTTCAGCGTTTGTTGTTGTGGTAGTTGAAACAGGTCGGTGAAAATGTTTCAGTGTTTGTTGTTGTGGTAGTTGAAACAGGTGGGTGAAAATATTTCAGTGTTTGTTGTTGTGGTAGTTGAAACAGGTCGGTGAAAATGTTTCAGTATTTGTTGTTGTGGTAGTTGAAACAGGTCGGTGAAAATGTTTCATTGTTTGTTGTTGTGGTTGTTGAAACAGGTGGGTGAAAATGTTTCAGTATTTGTTGTTGTGGTTGTTGAAACAGGTGGGTGAAAATGTTTCAGTGTTTGTTGTTGTGGTTGTTGAAACAGGTCGGTGAAAATGTTTCAGTGTTGTTGTGGTGAAACAGGTGGGTGAAAATGTTTCAGTGTTTGTTGTGGTAGTTGAAACAGGTGGGTGAAAATGTTTCAGTGTTTGTTGTTGTGATAGTTGAAACAGGTCAGTGAAAATGTTTCATTGTTTGTTGTTGTGGTAGTTGAAACAGGTGGGTGAAAATGTTTCAGTGTTTGTTGTTGTGGTAGTTGAAACAGGTGGGTGAAAATGTTTCAGTGTTTGTTGTTGTGGTGAAACAGGTCGGTGAAAATGTTTCAGTGTTTGTTGTTGTGACAGTTGAAACAGGTGGGTGAAAATGTTAAAGTGTTTGTTGTTGTGGTTGTTGAAACAGGTGGGTGAAAATGTTTCAGTATTTGTTGTTGTGATAGTTGAAACAGGTGGGTGAAAATGTTTCAGTGTTTGTTGTTGTGGTAGTTGAAACAGGTGGGTGAAAATGTTTCAGTGTTTGTTGTGGTAGTTGAAACAGGTGGGTGAAAATGTTTCAGTGTTTGTTGTGGTAGTTGAAACAGGTGGGTGAAAATGTTTCAGTGTTTGTTGTGGTAGTTGAAACAGGTGGGTGAAAATGTTTCAGTGTTTGTTGTGGTAGTTTAAACAGGTGGGTGAAAATGTTTCAGTATTTGTTGTTGTGGTAGTTGAAACAGGTGGGTGAAAATGTTTCAGTGTTTGTTGTGGTAGTTGAAACAGGTTGGTGACAGTGTTTCTGTGTTTGTTATTGTTGTAGTTGAAAATGTTTGTGGTAGTTGTTGTAGTTGAAACAGGTGGGTGAAAATGTTTCAGTGTTTGTTATTGTTGTAGTTGAAAATGTTTGTGGTAGTTGTTGTAGTTAAAACATGTAGGCGAAAATGTTTCAGTGTTTATTATTGTGTTAATTGAAACATGTTGGTGATAATGGGGTTTGGCATCTTTAACAACCATACTTTTGACTGTTTTAGGATTTTGGCATCTTGAACAACCATAGTTTTATAGCTGTCATATGATACATAGCTATGGGTTTTTACCAATGTGATTTACAGCCGTTTGAAGTTAGAAACTGTTGGGGTGGTCATTTTGAGAAAACAGTAGCGCCCAAGGATGGGAGAACATATACAAATGAACACATTCAGTGACAGGCTTCAGAGTCTGTGTTAAGAGCTGCAGACTGACAGAGTGCACATTAGTCTCTGTCTTGTCATCCCTCCCCCCTCCATTTCAAGGCCTTGCAAGCACATAGGGTTTTGCAGTTTTGCGCAGGCTTAGGGAGTCCTCCGGAAAATTGCTGGCAGATTGGGTGGAACACATATGGAATTGTCTGAGTGCAGTGAATCCCCTTTGAACGAACTCCAGCATGAACAGGATCCAAACATTTCATTCTGATGAGAACGTATACTTGGTCACAGAAGTTTATTCTACTGTTGCTGGATAAAATCAGCAAAAACCAAATAATTTTCAGGAGTAGTTGCGATAGTGTACGGCATTAAAGTTAATATTTGTTTTTTAAGGTGTCAACTCAGCATGCATGGTATAAAAATGATTCTAGATTTTGAAAAATACTAAAGGGTCAAACTGGAAGTGATGTTTTGAAATCGTGCGCATGATTTCTTGACTCCTTTGTGGGAATGCATCACATATCGTCAGTGACAGATTCGGGGAAACAAGCTTTATGCTTTAATTGTGTTGTGTTGACTGTGTTTACAGGCCATAGGATTGGTGGAGAACCAGTCCGACTGGTACCTGGGCAAACTGTGGAAAAACCATCAGCCCTGGCCGGCCTTGGTATGTCTCCTTTTAACCCTTTGACTTCCTCACCCTGTCCACCAGCATCCTGCATTGTCATCCATGCTAGCGAAGCAAAAGCTTAACCCTTAGATTATCTCACCCTTCCTGTAGGAAGCTGGTGGATAGGATGAGAGAATCAGAGGGTTAAGTTTTTGCACTAGGATGATAGGGTGCGGGAGTCGAAGGACCCTATATGTATGCTTTTAACCTTACATATATACTTTATGTCCATGTATGTATGTACATATAAGACTATTTATTGCATTCAAAATCTGAAGTCACACAAACAAACAGTCAATCAATCAATCAGATAGTCAATCAGTTAGTCAGTCAGTCAGTAATGTTTAGTTTTATCCAATCAATAATGTTTAGTTTTATCTCACAACAAAATGGATGTTTTAAAAATCATCCATCATGGCAGATTTTTACGTGTTACTGGCCCGAAGCTTTTTGCAGACCTGTGTGTGTGACTACTAAGCTTTTCCTGGAACATTCTGAAAGAGAGTTTTCTCTTGAAGTTGAAATGAATTGACCAGTTCTGTGATTGTGAAGAATTTTTAGCTTGCAAAGGTTTTGGTGGAAGGATCATGTTGTTTTTCTGTTTTCCTTTCGCTACAAAGTATGGATTTATTCATTACTTATCATAAAAACCTTACTGATTTATTGGAATGTAACATAAGGCCTCTTTACATCAGTTACATTTCCCAAGATCTTCGTTACTGTCGAGTGCTTATCTACATGTAGATGTAGCTGTCATCCACTCTGAGTTCTGACTTTGACACATCATCACAGTGCTTAGCACTTGACCTTGCTACTCCCCTCCCCTTCCGTCTGTCTGTATGCCTGTCTGTCTGTCTGTCTGCCTGCCTATCTGTCTGTCTGTCTGTCTGTCTGTCTGTCTGCCTGCCTGTCTGTCTGTCTCTGTCTCTCTCTCCCCCATTCTCTCTCTCATTCTTTATTTAAACATAAAATATTAACCATCATCAAAACAAACAGAGTTGGTGATTTTCATGAAGTTTATCTGTTATCTGTAAAATCTGGAGAATATTCCGCTTTTGAAATCTGCGATGATATTGTGTTTTCAAGCTGTGTACATGTTTTACAGGGTCGAGGCTTCAACACGGGGGTCATTCTGCTGGATCTGAAGATGTTGCGTGAACTGAGCTGGATGCAGATGTGGAGGTTGATAGCTGAGAAAGAACTGATGAGCATGCTGTCAGTGTCTTTGGCTGATCAGGTGAGTGGGTAGATGTCTACCCCACTGTCACTTGCACACACACACACACATGCATGCACGCATGCACGCGTGAACACACACACACACACACACACACACACACACACACACACACACACACACACACACACACACAGGCACAGGCACACACACACACACATACACACACACACACACACACACACACACACACACACACACACACACACACACACACACACACACACACACACACACACACACACACACAACCCTCACTCACTCAGGTCATCCTCTTTACCCCTGTCCACCCAAGTTGATTTGGTTAGATGTCATTACCATACTACCTCCACCTGGCCTGAGCAGATGACTGATTGGTATCCCCTACTAATTGCCCATTTTACCCATGTTTTATGCAGGTTATTTGTGTTAGTGTTCCAAATTTTTCGGGTGTGTGTACATGTATGTTGCTTTGTCCGCATTGTACAGTGTGATGTTGTTGAACAGTCTGCTTGCTCCATCGTTGGTGAGAATGCATGCTGGGTGCTTTCTTGTTTCCATAAGTCGTCAGTGTGTTTCATAAGCCACCAGACACTGACATGACTTACAAGGTCTTTAAATTTTATGTTTGATGGTACTGCTGTGTCTGTTTTTCAGATATTGTTACAAATTGTTCCTGTTTTGTCAGTTTTTGAGTGTGTCAAAATGTGACGTGTCATTTATTTCTGCATATATTTTTTCAGGACATCTTCAACACGGTACTGAAACAGCACCCGTACCTGGTATACAGGCTGCCTTGCCAGTGGAACGTACAGCTGAGTGAGAACACCCGTAGTGAACAGTGTTACAGTGAGGTGTCCGACCTCAAGGTGAGACCTGGTTTTTGTTGGTTTGCCTGTTTCCTTGTGGTTGGTTTCTGTTTTGGCTTCATATACAGTCCGTCTCGGGTTATGAATTTAATTCGTTCCATGACGTAGCTTGTATCTTGAAAAACTCGTATCTCGAAAGGAATTTTCCCATTGAAAATAATGGAAATCCAATTAATCCGTTCCACACCCAAAAAATATCAATATAAAAATCAGTTAACATGGTATTTTATGCAGAATTAAAGTAATTTTTCTAACATTTAACAATGATAAATGAATATACAGTGACAGTGTACATGTACTGTGCTTTACCTTTATGAAGAGTCGTAGCTGGCTTGAGGGAGACAATGGGGAGGAGGAGAGGGGTTACTGTGGGGAAGGAGAATCCCCCTCTGATTCAGGAGGGCTCTCTCTTCTTGAGAATTTTACCTCACTGGGACCAGGTTGTTTTTCCAAAAAAGACCTGTCTCATCACAATTAAAAACTTGCTGGGGTATGAACCCCTCACTAATAATGAGTTCTGCTTAATTTCTTCCTTCTTCTTCAGGATAGTGCAGATTGTTGATGACGAACGGTCGTACAACTTGGCGAGATCAGCCACACGTAGACCACGCTCATGTTTTTCTATGATCTCCTTCAATTTTATGGAAATTGTATCCTTCTTCCTCTTAGCAGCACTATCCTTAGCAACCATCTTCTTGGACGACATTGTGGGTTTCAAATTTCTTCACGTAAACCACAAAAAAACACTGAAAAGCGCAAATGAACGCAGAGATGCTTCCGCTACGAGAGAACAACGCTCACTGAGAGCGGGATGCAGCGGTGGGAAGCACGTGAAGTAACCACAGTGTCGCTCGTAACTCGAGCGGATGCTCGTATATCGAGGCGAATTTTCCAAGTATTTTGTGCTCGTAACCTGAATTGCTCATATGTCGAGACATTTGTATCCTGAGGTGCCACTGTACTGTACCATGTTGGACTTTATGCATTAGGCACAACTAGGTTACCCTTACTTGGCTTGATTTTAGGGCTAAAACTCATGAATGATAGGAACAGAGAGTAGCATGCTCAGTTCTGGCCTTCAGCGCCCCCTGTGCATGCATGCACATGAGTTGGCTGTAACTCCAGTCCCGTCATTCCTTGCTATGAACGGATGTGTGTTGGCCAGGCTTTAGCACCAGTGACATTTTCTGTTGCTCTGTCTCGCTCTTTGTGCTTAATGACTGTTATGCTGGTGTTGTGCTCTATGGCCTTTCTGTGCTTTGATTTTGTTCTCAGCAATGTTTTCTTTGAATCCATGTAGGTCCATTGTTTGTACAGGTGTTATACTGCTGGTTAGTCTCCAAACTCCCATCTTTGGTGTGTGTGTGTGTGTGTGTGGGGTGTGGTTTGTGTGTGTGTGGGTAAATCATTGACATCTGTGTCTTTGTGCAGTTGAGCATATGCATTTGTGTGTGTACATACAGGTAGGTGTGTGTGTGTGTATGTGTATGAGTGTGTGTTTGTGTGTGTGTGTGTGTGCGCATGTGCGAATATATGCATATGTGTGTACATGTATGCATGAGAGATTGTGTATTTGTGTGTGTATGTGTGTATGTGTGTGTGTGTGTGTGTGTGTAGTGTGTGTGTGTGTGTGTGTGTGTTGTTTTGAATTGGGATGTGGAATATGTTTTAAATGATTTTGATGCCATAATTTAAATTTTATTTCGTTGATACGTTTTTTTCAAGTCTTGCTGTAGCAATCTGTACCTTTCTTCACAAATCAAGACTAATAAAGTGCTTATTAATCATCATTCATCTTATCTCGTACATAATTTCAGATTATTCACTGGAACTCTCCCATGAAGCTGAAAGTGAAGAACAAACACGTGGAGTTTTTCCGCAACATGTACCTGACCTTTCTGGAATATGACGGCAACCTGTTGAGACGCGAGTTGTTTGGCTGTGGCACCAATGACGATGCGGCGCACAACCAGGACATACTGAGCGAGCTGACGGACGATGATTGTTACGATTTCAGGAGGGAGAGAGAGCTGGTGCACAGGACTCACCTGTACTATATGGATTATAAGTATGAGGTGAGAGGATTTTGTTTGTTATATGGTGTGTGTGTGTGTGTGTGTGTGTGTGTGTGTGTGTGTGTGTGTGTGTGTGTGTGTGTGTTGGGGTGTGTGTATGTGTGCAGGCACGTAATGATGATAATGATAGTGGATACTGGAATATAGATGTCTGTGTGTGCGTATGTGTGTGTATGTATGTGTATTAATGTGTGTGTGTATGTATGTGTATTAGTGTGTGTGTGTGTTATTGTGTGTGTATCGGGGGGGGGGGTGGGGGGTGGGGGTGTATGTGAAGTGGAGGGAGGGATTCATTAAGAGGATTCATTCATTTAAGTATTATATCTTACATTTAAACCAGTGATTGACGAATATAAAGTGAACAATAGATATTAACTCTTTTATTCCCACATCCTGTCCATAAGTTGCAAAAACTTAACCTTTTCATCTCCCTCACCATATCCATCATCTTCCAGGAAGCTGTTGGATAGGGTGAGGGGTGAAAGGGTTACATTTTTGATTTGCTGTCAAGGCTGACAATGCAGTAAGCTGGCAGTTCTTTAAATACAGACATATGTGTGCATACAGTACACTTATACCACCCACCAGGGGAGCAGGCGTACATTTTGGCTTGCATGCTGGCATTCAGGCATGCATACAGTGTTTACTAATGTCTGTGGTTCACATTTCTCTTATAATCCTTCTTTCATACACACACACTCATATACTTGCGCATCTGGGCACATATATGCTTATCCAGGTGTACATAGAACACACAGAGATATGCACACACACACATGCTCGCACGCACACGCCACACGCACACACAACCATACACACACGTTCTACACACAAATCTTACCTACACACACTCACCTACACAAACACATACACACGCACGCACGCACGCACGCACGCACGCACGCACGCACGCACGCACGCACACACACACACACAACACACACACACACACACACCTCTCTTTCTCTCTGTCTCTGTCTCTATCTCTCTCTCTCTCTGTCTCTCTCTATGTGTTGATATGCACAACATTTTGGTGCAGGCACAAGTGGATGATGTGACCTTGGTGGCCAGCTGTCCATGGACCGACTACAGATGTTGGAGATGATCTGTCGGCACTGGGAGGGACCCATCAGCATCGCCCTCTACATGTCTGATGCAGAGGCTCAGCAGTTCCTGCGTTATGCTCTCGGCTCAGAGACGCTGATGTCGCGTAAAAACATCGGCTACCATATAGTGTATAGAGATGGGGTGAGTGAGGTTTACTGTTGAAATAAACACCATATAGTGTATAGAGATGGGGTGAGTAAGGTTTACATTTGAAATAAACACCATACAGTGTATAGAGATGGGGTGAGTAACGTTTACGTTTGAAATAAACATATAGTGTATAGAGATGAGGTGAGTAAGGTTTACATTTGAAATAAACACCATATAGTGTATAGAGATGGGGTGAGTAAGGTTTACATTTGAAATAAACACCATATAGTATATAGAGATACGGTGAGTGAGGTTTACATTTGAAATAAACACCATACGTGTATAGAGATGGGGTGAGTGAGGTTTACATTTGAAATAAACACCATACAGTGTATAGAGATGGGGTGAGTAAGGTTTACATTTGAAATAAACAACATATAGTATATAGAGATACGGTGAGTGAGGTTTACATTTGAAATAAACACCATACAGTGTATAGAGATGGGGTGAGTAACGTTTACGTTTGAAATAAACACCATATAGTGTATAGAGATGGGGTGAGTAAGGTTTACTTTTGAAATAAACACCGTATAGTATATAGAGATACGGTGAGTAAGGTTTACTTTTGAAATAAACACCATACAGTGTATAGAGATGGGTGAGTAACGTTTACGTTTGAAATAAACATATAGTGTATATAGATGGGGTGAGTAAGGTTTACTTTTGAAATAAACACCATATAGTGTATAGAGATGGGGTGAGTGATGTTTACATTTGAAATAAACTTATGTGGTATAGTGGGCAGGAATCATCCGCATACCGACGCCCGAGCAAACAAAAATCCAAAGCTTAAGCATAATTGAAAAAACTAGCTCTGTGTCTTTGTTTGTTTCTGTGGCAGCAATTCTATCCTGTCAACTACTTAAGGAACACAGCCCTGGAACAGGTGAAGACACCATATGTGTTCTTGTCAGATATCGACTTTCTGCCCATGTACGGTCTGTACGAATACCTCAAGAAAGCGGCCTCCATGATGGACATCGGTGCTGAGAAAAAGGTGATTGCGTGCGCATATGTTGTGTGCATGTGTTTGGGTAGGCATGTGTGCATGCTCACTCATGTACGCTGATATATATGCACACACATAGTCATACATATATATCCAAAAAATCACACGTATGCGCATACACACTCATAGTTGTTTGCAGGCATGCATATACATGCAGTCATACACCCATGTGCAAACATGCACACATGAATGCATACACACACACACACAAATGTATACACCCTTACGCAAACACACACTCATACATGTGCATGCAAACACACACACACACACACACACACACACACACACACACACACACACACACACACACACACATACACAACACACACACACACAAACACCACACACACACATACACACACACACACACACACACACACACACACACACACACACACACACACACATGTATACATACATGCATGCTCACAGAGACAGACCTATGCGCACCCCACACAAACCCACCCAACATACACGCACACACATAATTATGCACACACATACACACGCACACACATACACAAACACGTGCACACACACACACACACAAAACACACACACAGCACACGCACACACACACACACACACACACACACACACACACACACACACACAACACACACACACACACACACACCACACACCACACACACACACACACACACACACACACACACACACACACACACACACACATATCTACACGCACTTTGATTTGTTTTGTTTTGTTCATAATCTGTAATGGAGAGAAAGTATTCAGTTTCAAGTTGTGTGTTGTGGTATGTGTTCAGGCTCTGGTGGTACTGGCATTTGAGACGCAGAGTGTTACAGGCACGCACACACATTGACTATTATTTTGTTTTGCTTTAATGTCAAGTTGTATGTTTGTGGTATGTGTTTATGTGTTCAGGCTCTGGTGGTACCGGCATTTGAGACACAGCGTTACAGGCTGGAGTTCCCCAAAACCAAAGCTGAGCTGTTGTCTATGCTGGATATGGGAACGCTGTTTACATTCAGGTTAATGTTGTATACTTTTTACATTTAGGTTAGTGTTGTATAGTCTTTGAACTTTTACGCTGTTTACATTCAGGTTAGTGTTGTATAGTCTTTGAACTTTTACACTGTTTACATTTAGGTTAGTGTTGTATAGTCTTTGAACTTTTACGCTGTTTACATTCAGGTTAGTGTTGTATAGTCTTTGAACTTTTACACTGTTTACATTTAGGTTAGTGTTGTATAGTCTTTGAACTTTTATGCTGTTTACATTTAGGTTAGTGTTGTATACCTTTTGTCTTTGAACTTTTACACTGTTTACATTTAGGTTTGTGTTGTATACCTTTTGTCTTTGAACTTTTACACTGTTTACATTCAGGTTTGTGTTGTATACCTTTTGTCTTTGAACGTTTACACTGTTTACATTCAGGTTTGTGTTGTATACCTTTTGTCTTTGAACTTTTACATTGTTTACATTCAGGTTTGTGTTGTATACCTTTTGTCTTTGAACTTTTACACTGTTTACATTCAGGTTTGTGTTGTATACCTTTTGTCTTTGAACGTTTACACTGTTTACATTCAGGTTTGTGTTGTATACCTTTTGTCTTTGAACTTTTACACTGTTTACATTCAGGTTTGTGTTGTATACTTTTTGTCTTTGAACTTTTACACTGTTTACATTCAGGTTTGTGTTGTATACTTTTTGTCTTTGAACGTTTACACTGTTTACATTCAGGTTTGTGTTGTATACTTTTTGTCTTTGAACGTTTACACTGTTTACATTCAGGTTTGTGTTGTATACTTTTTGTCTTTGAACGTTTACACTGTTTACATCCAGGTTTGTGTTGTATAGTCTTTGAACGTTTACACTGTTTACATCCAGGTTAGTGTTGTATAGTCTTTGAACGTTTACACTGTTTACATCCAGGTTAGTGTTGTATAGTCTTTGAACTTTTACACTGTTTACATCCAGGTTAGTGTTGTATAGTCTTTGAACTTTTACACTGTTTACATCCAGGTTAGTGTTGTATAGTCTTTGTACTTTTATGTTGTTTACATTTAGGTTAGTGTTGTATAGTCTTTGAACTTTTACACTGTTTACATCAGGTTAGTGTTGTATAGTCTTTGTACTTTATGTTGTTTACATTTAGGTTAGTGTTGTATAGTCTTTGTACTTTTATGTTGTTTACTTAGTTAGTGTTGTATAGTCTTTGAACTTTTACACTGTTTACATCCAGGTTAGTGTTGTATAGTCTTTGTACTTTTATGTTGTTTACATTTAGGTTAGTGTTGTATAGTCTTTGAACTTTTACACTGTTACATTCAGGTTAGTGTTGTATAGTCTTTGAACTTTTATGTTGTTTACATTTAGGTTAGTGTTGTATAGTCTTTGAACTTTTACACTGTTTACATTCAGGTTAGTGTTGTATAGTCTTTGAACTTTTATGTTGTTTACATTTAGGTTAGTGTTGTATAGTCTTTGAACTTTTACACTGTTTACATTCAGGTTAGTGTTGTATAGTCTTTGAACTTTTATGTTGTTTACATTCAGGTTAGTGTTGTATAGTCTTTGAACTTTTACACTGTTTACATTCAGGTTAGTGTTGTATAGTCTTTGAACTTTTATGTTGTTTACATTTAGGTTAGTGTTGTATAGTCTTTGAACTTTTACACTGTTTACATTCAGGTTAGTGTTGTATAGTCTTTGAACTTTTATGTTGTTTACATTCAGTTAGTGTTGTATAGTCTTTGAACTTTTACACTGTTTACATTAGGTTAGTGTTGTATAGTCTTTGTACTTTTATGTTGTTTACATTCAGGTTAGTGTTGTATAGTCTTTGTACTTTTATGTTGTTTACATTCAGGTTAGTGTTGTATAGTCTTTGTACTTTTATGTTGTTTACATTCAGGTTAGTGTTGTATAGTCTTTGTACTTTTATGTTGTTTACATTCAGGTTAGTGTTGTATAGTCTTTGTACTTTTATGTTGTTTACATTCAGGTTAGTGTTGTATAGTCTTTGTACTTTTATGTTGTTTACATTCAGGTTAGTGTTGTATAGTCTTTGAAATTTTATGTTGTTTACATTCAGGTTAGTGTTGTATAGTCTTTGTACTTTTATGTTGTTTACATTTAGGTTAGTGTTGTATAGTCTTTGAAATTTTATGTTGTTTACATTCAGGTTAGTGTTGTATAGTCTTTGTACTTTTATGTTGTTTACATTCAGGTTAGTGTTGTATAGTCTTTGTACTTTTATGTTGTTTACATTCAGGTTAGTGTTGTATAGTCTTTGTACTTTTATGTTGTTTACATTCAGGTTAGTGTTGTATAGTCTTTGTACTTTTATGTTGTTTACATTCAGGTTAGTGTTGTATAGTCTTTGAAATTTTACACTGTTTACATTTAGGTTAGTGTTGTATAGTCTTTGTACTTTTATGTTGTTTACATTCAGGTTAGTGTTGTATAGTCTTTGAACTTTTATGTTGTTTACATTTAGGTTAGTGTTGTATAGTCTTTGTACTTTTATGTTGTTTACATTCAGGTTAGTGTTGTATAGTCTTTGTACTTTTATGTTGTTTACATTCAGGTTAGTGTTGTATAGTCTTTGTACTTTTATGTTGTTTACATTCAGGTTAGTGTTGTATAGTCTTTGTACTTTTATGTTGTTTACATTCAGGTTAGTGTTGTATAGTCTTTGTACTTTTATGTTGTTTACATTCAGGTTAGTGTTGTATAGTCTTTGAAATTTTACACTGTTTACATTTAGGTTAGTGTTGTATAGTCTTTGTACTTTTATGTTGTTTACATTCAGGTTAGTGTTGTATAGTCTTTGTACTTTTATGTTGTTTACATTCAGGTTAGTGTTGTATAGTCTTTGTACTTTTATGTTGTTTACATTTAGGTTAGTGTTGTATAGTCTTTGTACTTTTATGTTGTTTACATTCAGGTTAGTGTTGTATAGTCTTTGTACTTTTATGTTGTTTACATTCAGGTTAGTGTTGTATAGTCTTTGAAATTTTACGGATGGAGTGGTCAACGCCAGGGGCATATCCTTTGGTTATCTGCACAAATGTATTGATATGTGTTCTTAGTTTACTTTTCAGCTTTTTGTCCAGATTCAAAGAGTGTTGAACTGGTTATAGTTCTGATATGGCTTGGCACAGTTGTTTGGGCTTTAAACAATAATAATATAACTCTCCATGACCTTTTATGTTTGAACCTTTTGACTCCTTTATTATTTGTGTTCACATGTACTTCAATCAGTCATGTTATCAGAATCTTTGGAGCTTGTTTTCTCAAAATGGCTGATCATTTGTAGGCTTTGAAATACCACATCTCTGTCAATTTTCACTGTAGAAAGATAAACGTGGCTTCTTTATAAACTGCAGTCTGTATGTTTTTGTGGTATGCGAAACTAAAAACAAGTAAAATACAACTTATGGGTGATTTTGTGAGAACGGGGTATCAAGTAAGCATCCTGGTCACTGTATATGAAACCTGTGAATGCGGTTTTGTGCATAGATGGAAATTGTTTGAACATGAACAGATATTAGATAAAAATTGTTTGAACATGAACAGACATTAGATAAAAATTGTTTGAACATGAACAGACATTAGATAAAAATTGTTTGAACATGAACAGACATTAGATAAAAATTGTTTGAAGATGGACATAGATTAGATAGAAATTGTTTGAAGATAAACAGATATTAGATAAAAATTGTTTGAAGATGAACAGACATTAGATAAAAATTGTTTGAACATGAACAGACATTAGATAAAAAATTGTTTGAACATGAACAGACATTAGATAAAAATTGTTTGAAGATGGACATAGATTAGATAAAAATTGTTTGAAGATGGACACAGATTAGATAGAAATTGTTTGAAGATGAACAGATATTAGATAAAAGTTGTTTGAACATGAACAGACATTAGATAAAAATTGTTTGAAGATGGACACAGATTAGATAGAAATTGTTTGAAGATGGACACAGATTAGATAGAAATTGTTTGAAGATGGACACAGATTAGATAGAAATTGTTTGAAGATGGACACAGATTAGATAGAAATTGTTTGAAGATGGACACAGATTAGATAAAAATTGTTTGAAGATGGACACAGATTAGATAGAAATTGTTTGAAGATGGACACAGATTAGATAGAAATTGTTTGAAGATGAACAGATATTAGGTAAAAGTTGTTTGAACAGACAGGTTTCAGACGACAACTATGCTGTATTAACTGTTACAGATACCATGTGTGGCCAAAAGGTCATGCACCCACAAACTTTGCTAAGTGGGGAACCGCCACCACTCCCTATCGTGTGAGTAGTCGATGTGTGGTCACTTACACACATGCATGCACACACTCATGAATACGTATGTGCATTCCTACACGGAAATTTCTATGAACATATGCATACACATGCAAAAACTCATCTACATGAATGTATGTATGCACATACACACACATAAATGCAAGTGCCCACGTGTGCATGTAAAAGACGACTATGCTTTTAATGCATATACTGTTATGCATTTATGCTTAATAATAGACTCAAAAGCATTGGTAACCCCCTGTGGGGATGCCGGGGGCTCTTTCAGTATGAATAATATCCCCACCTTCTGGAAATTCTGTGCTAGAAATTTCCTCTTTTCTGTCACTCTTTGTTTCTGCCTTGTTCCTTTGCTTTCTGTCATTTCTTCCTATCATCTTGTGCCTTGCTGGTCCATTCACCTGAATGTGTTTGATAAAGTATTACGTACTTTCTCTCAGGATTGATGATTGGGGTACATGTATTAAGGTGTGTTTTTTAAATCATTTGTGTGATAAATTGGACGGAGTGATCAATGCTGGAGGCATGTCCTTAGATTATGTGCGCGAATGCAGTGATATGTGTACTTAATTTTCTTTTCGTTTTTTTTTTCCTGTTGAAGTTATGTATGTTTCAAAGCGGTTACAGCCCTGATATGGCTCTACGCAGTTGGCTGGGCTTTAAACAACAATAACAGTAACAGTACGCATTGATATCATGGTAAACATGTGTATGCATATTTGCATACTTGCGGTTCTATCTGTTTCCCGCCTCTTTCCCTGAAAGACAGATAATCAAGCCAGAAGTGTGTGTTTGGGGTTTGGGGGCTGTTCAAGAGGTATTCATCACACTCAGACAGTGCCATATGTGCTCCACCCAGATCTGCCAGACATTATCTGGCAGACTCCTTGTGACTGTGCAAAACCCTATGCACTGGCAAGGTCTTCAAATGGGCATGGGGTCTGGGGGGGTTAAGGAGGGGGAAAGTTAAGGAACATGAAACATTCAGCTGACACCACCAGAATGATGGAGACATTAAGGTGGGCAGTGAACCGGCCAGTTTTTAGGTCTCTTTCATGCCATCAATCCAGGTCTTGCTAGGTCTACCTCTCATCATAAAACCAGATGTATTTTTGTCATATGTCTGTTGAGCTAGCTTGTGAGGTCGCATACTGCTCAGATGTGTGTGTGTGTGTGTGTGTGTGTGTGTGTGTGTGTGTGTGTGTGTGTGTGTGTGTGTGTGTGTGTTTGTGTGTTGTGTGTATGTGTGTTAGTGTAAAAGCCTGTGTTAATGTGAAAAGCCTCTGTTGTGTAAAAAGCCTGTCTCATCTCACCTGTCTCACCTGTCGGTGTCACCAGGTTCGGTTTACATTTAGGCCACTGATGTTGGTTGTGGTCTCAATATATAAGTTTGGAGGTCTGCCATTCTTCTTTTTTGCCACTGTTTTTCCTTGAGAGATGGTTACCATGAGGTCTGTGTTCTTGCTGCGTGACACATGGCCAATGTATTTTAGTCTTCTCTTGTTGATGTCTGCTAGTAGTTTTCTGGTGGTATCAAGTTCTTCCAGGACACTTTCATTAGTTCTTCTATCTGTCCATTTGATGTGTAATAGTCTCGATAAAACACATCTCTTCTGCCTCAATTCTTTTGCAACCAGCTTTACTGCAGCCATAAGTCATGATTGGCCAGATCAAACCTTTTAAAAGTGTAATTTTCAGGCCATTTTGGTATGCCTCTATTTTTCCAGATATTGTTGAGCTGGACCATTTTTTTGTTGCTTTGTTATATCAATTTTTATTTTGATGCCTTTAGAGCAGGTTCCACCATCAGTTTTTACAGAACATTTTCTAAAGGAATTTCATTAATTAAGATGTCATGATTATTTTCAGTGCCTTTGCATTTAATATGTAGCACTTTTGATTTCTTGGCATTCAAGACTGGGCCAGCCTTTTTGCCTGCTGCATCCACTCTGTATAGAATTCTTTTCATACTGGTAATGTTGTCTACTGATAGCTCAGTATCATCGGCATAGTGCAGTTTGTAAGTTTGTTTCCTTCTATCTTTATGCCCATGCCTTCTATATCAGCATCTCTCATGGCTTGTATCTGTATAGATGTTAAAGAGATACAGTGAGAGGATACAACTAGTCTAACTCACCTGTGGATGAGACGATGAAACGAGATGTTTAGGAAAGCCCATTTTGACCATTGCGTTGAATAGGTGGAGATGAATGCCGCTATCAAATGCTTTGCTATAGTCTATGAAGGTAACAAAGTTTCTTTATCAGTACTGTTTATTTTCCCTCTGAGTATTTGTAACAAATAATATGTCAGTTGTGCCTCTGTTGGATCTGTAGCCTGCTTGGCAGTCAGATAGGTCTTCTGTCTTGGGCTTCAGTCTGTTGAGAATAATTATGAGCAAAATCTTACTGGTGTGGCCGATTAGGGCAATTGTTCTGTAGTTGTTGCAATATTTGACATTGCCACTGTTAAAAAGCATCACAAATTCTTGAAGTTTCTAATCTGTTGGCCATTGATGAGTATTCCAGATTGTATAACAAAGATGATGCATTGCTTTTAGACCTTCTTGTCCAGCTTGTTTTAACAATTCTCCTGAAAATTGTCAAGTCCTGGGGATTTTCTTGTTTTTAACTGCTTGGTGGCTGGCTGCTTCAGTTTCAGTGGTTCTGGTTCTGATTCTGGACAGTTCAGGGCAGGGCATAGGGTGTCTTGGGGGCTATTGTTGCTGAAAAGGGATGCTCCATATTCATTCCATTTGTTCATAATATGCTCTGGTTCAGTCAATTTTTCGCCTGTATTATGTAAAAAGCCTTTGTTGATGGCAGGTTGCCTGGGAACAGGACTTTGAACCTTACGTGGTGATACATCGCAACATTCCCTTGTTCGATCAACGCTTCATGGGCTTTGGTTGGAACAAAGTCTCTCACATCATGGAACTGGATGCCCAGGGGTGAGAAAGAGAGAGAGAGAGAGAGAGAGTGTGTGTGTGTGTGTATTTGTGTGTGTGTTGTGTGTGTGATGTGTGTGTGTGTGTGTGTGTGTGTGTGTGTGTGTGTGTGTGTGTGTGTGTGATGCTGTTGTGATTACTGGCAGTCCTATGCTAATGGCTGATAGTCTGAATGACTATTTTGTGAACATGATGTAAATGTAATTTGCAATTATGAAATAACAGTAATGATTATGAAAATGGCTCTTTGTGGAATGCAACTATTAATAATGAAGAAATGTCAAAACCTATGACTGAATACTACAGACATTTTTTTTTTCTTCCCTGGAATATAATTGGTTTGGTTACAAAATTGAATGATTCACAATGTATTAAATAGGTTTCATCTTTTGATATTGTTAGTTTAGTGGAAACATTCATGGAGGAGTCTGAATCAAAAGTATTTCCGGATCATATGGCTTATGTCAAACTTGCAGTAAAATTGACGATTGTGGACAGCATTCAGGGGGAATAATATGCTTAATTAAAAATGATCTGGTAGCATACATGTGTCAGCTCCCTTATGATTGTGGTCAGTGTTTGTCTTTTGTATTGGATAAAAATGTATTTGGTTTGGATAATTCTCCATACTATGTATCTAGTAATGTAAATAATGGTGTTACTGTAGTGCATTAGAAGAATGTGTTGTGGATAATAACTTTTCACTAGATGAATGTTTTTATGATTGTATGTGAAAGGGAAGTGAGAAAATGTGTGTGTGTGTGTGTGTACATGTATATATGTGTGTGTATGTGTGTATGTATTTTTGTGCATCCAAGAGAAAGAATGAGTGTGTGTAAGTGCGCACTTAATCGCATATATTCTTAATATTTTTTAAATGTGCGCTAAGTCAGTTTTCGCTGCCGTTTTCCAGGTACGAGTTTGTAGTGCTGCCCAACGCCTTCATCATTCACATGCCTCATGCACCCAGCTTTGACATCGCCAAATTCAGATCCAGTTCAACTACAGAAAGTAAGACGGGACTTAGAACATAAATGTCTAAATGATTGCTTAGAAATCACAATTATCCTGTAATTACAGGACTTAGAACATAATGCCTTAATGATTGCTTAGAAATCATAATTATCTTGTAAGAAAGTATGAATAAGATATAGGTAAGACTGGACTTAGTTTCACTGTCAGTTTCTCAAGATGTCGTCTCGGTGCTCAGAAAAAAATCTACACACACTGACACCTCTGATGCCATGTGATGGAGTAGGTCCAAAACAACAACAACATCTCATCAACAACAACTTCAACAGCAACATCAAGATTAATATCAACAACAACAGCAGCAGCAAAAACAACAACATCTCATCAGTAACAACAACAGCAACATCAAGATTAACATCAGCAACAACATCAACAACAACAGCAGCAGCTACAACAGCAGTGACAACTGCAGCAGCCGCAACAACGGAACAACAACAGCAACAACAACATCAACGATAGCGGCAGCAACAACAGCAGCAACAACACTAACAACAACAACAGCATCACCACCCCCACCAACAGCAACTCCACCACCACCAACATCAACAACAACAACAGCAACAGCAACAGCATCAACAATGACAACACATAAACAACAACAACAACAACATCGACATCAACAGCAAAAGCAACAACTACAATAACAACAGCAAAAACAACATGTAATTGACATGACTCAGCAGTCCTCCACATCAAAAGATCAAATTTTGCATGTGTGTGTTTTAAGTGAGGTAGTTTTGAAACACAAGATCAGGCTCTTATGTACTCTGGTATCACAATGACTCTTCATTGAGATAAGGGAGAAGAAGTTATGAACGAAACTAAATAAGGACATTTCTATACTGCAGCCAACTTTTACAGTGTCGTATATATTGAAGAGTGTTGATTAAAGTTGTTTCCATAAACTGCCTGTATTGATCTTGAATCATCTCTGTTGTGTGTATAAACATCCATATAAAAATGTGCTAATTCATTGTGATGCTTTATATATAGTCATTAACCTTAATGCTTTATACGTTTCTTTTTGGAGGGTGAAAGTGAAGAACTTTATGTTCATTCGAAAAATAGTATCCTCAAATTTTATCAGTGAAATTTTGTTGTTGGGTGTTGTTACCTGAAAAAAATAACCTGTTTGTGTGTGTTTCAGATGTTTAAAGATCCTGAAAGGAGAATTCCAAAGAGACCTGTCCAAGAAGTATGGCATCAAGGCTCTGAAATATTTATCTGTGGAGTGATTTTATCTTCAGTGATCTCATAATATAATATACATATATATATATACTGCTCTGAAACGCCTCGAGACACCACCAAGTGTTCCATGGGACTCCTGTAGTTGTCACAAGTGGAGTGAATAAAAAAAAAAGAGGCAAAGAGCATGTTGAGCTAAAGCTGTTTGTCAACTGACTGGAATGAAAACGACCGCCAGCATTTACAGAAACAGATTTACAACCAGAGAAAAGATTAGTAAGTTTGCTCCAGCACCTTTATGTTGTTGGGAATGGTTGGATGCGTGGGTGAAATTCTCCTGTTGGTTCTTGCTTGCCTGATGTAGATCTTCATGTGGGATATGGGATTGATCCTAGAGGCACACGTTCTTCCGTAGGTGCTCCATGGGAGGGGGCCCTGTGGCCTGGGGTTCTGCTTCGCCAGTCCCTCTTCTGTTCAGTGGTAAATGGGAAGTAAGGTGGTAAAAACTTCACCATTCAGCAGTCAGCTTTCTGAGAGTCTGTGTGACTACTGGCCCTCACAGCTTTTATCTTAACCAACTTTAACCCTTCGACTCCCACACCCTGTCTACCAGCATCCTGCATTGTCAACCATGCTAACAAAGCAAAAACTTAACTCTTTGATTGATTCCCTCACCTTTCCTCCAGCTTCCTGCAGGGTGAGGGAGTCAAAAGGTTAAGGTTTTGCAGTTGGTGGATAGGATGCATGAGTCAAAGGGTTAAACAGGGCCAGGTATGTGTACACAGTATTGTGACCCAGAGGCCGTACTTACAATTTCCTGATCCAGCCCTGAACGTGTGCAGTGTTCTGCATTGTCAACCATGCTAGCAAAGCTAAAAACTTGACCCTTTGACTTCCTCACCATATCCACCAACTTCCTGCAGGAAGTTGGTGGATATGGTGAGTGAGTCAAAGGGTTAAGTATTTGCGGTTGGTGGATAGAGTGTGAGAGTCTGAGGGTTGAGATGGGACGTTTGAGCTAGAAAAGCATGGTGTCACAGCTGTTCGCTTGTGACGTGGGTCATTGTCAGTTCTGTTCTTTTGTAGCAGTATAGATTGAGGGAGGGGGGTGGGAGGTTTTGGGGGGAGGGAGTCATCATGCTCAGACTGTTCCATATGTGTGCTACCTAAATCTGCCAGCAATTATTCAATAAACGTATTCCTGCGTAAAAACCTTATGTGGGGGGACAAGACCTGTGAAACAGTAATGACACCACCGGAATGATTAGAGGATTAACCCTTTGACTTCGCACCCTGTCCACGAGCATCGTGAATAGCCAACCATGGTAAAAAAGCAAAAACTTAACCCTTTGATTCCCTCACCCTGCCCACCAGCTTCCTGCAGCTGGTGGATAGGGTGAAAGAATCAAAGGGTTAAGTTTTTGCAGTTGGTAGATAAGGTGTGGCAGGAGTCAAAGGGTTAAGTTGGTCAGACTTCTGACTTGCACAGAGTTGCTGTCTTATTAGTTTGGGGTGGTCCAAAGCTGTCAGAATGATTTCATGTTAGTTTGTGGCAGAAGACAAAGGTTGTAGCCTTCTTAAGCTTTCACGATGATTGTATTATGAACACTTGTTTTGATTGTGAAATAGACACAAACCATGTCAGCAGTGTACCTGTTTTATTTAACCCTTTGACTCCTGCACCTTGTCCACCAGCTTCCTGCAGGAAGTTGGTGGACAGGGTGCAGGAGTCAAAGGGTTAAGGTTTTGCTTTCTAGCATTAGTTGACAGTGCAGGATGCTGATGGACAAGATGCGGGAGTCAAAGGGTTATCTAAGCTTCATGACTAGTGTATGATTAATGCACCTCCAATTCTAGATCTAGGAAAATGTAAATGTCAGTAATATGACTTTTTAAGAGCAATGTGTTGTTTTCTGATTTAGAAAGGTTGATTCACATGTACGTGGCGTCCTGACTGTCTCAAAAGCTGTCTTGTCTGTTTGGTAACCAGGAGCTAGATTTTATGATAATAACTGAAGGATAATTGAATCGAATGAGATTTTTCTAAAAAATTTTTTTTTTTTGATGCTGTGTTGGACTCTAAAATCCCATCTTTTGTGCTGTGGGTAAATGCCACTGCGCAATGAAACAATAGCCTGCTGTACTGTTCTGGGTTGGGATAGGGATGATCAGGGAGTCTTTTTGATTTTGTCAGTGTTGGTTGGTTGCTCGAATACTTGTCTGAACGGTTGATTGAATCATTGTCAGGGTTGGTTGGTTGCTTGAATATTCGACTGAATGGTTGATTGAATCATTTTGTCAAGGTTGGTTGGTTGTTTGAAGACACAGCTGAATGTTTGAATGAATTAATGGTTGAACCTTTGGTGGGTGACTTTATAGCGTTTATTGTGTAGTGGCGTTGTGTATAGTACTTTTCACATTGATATGGGCTGTTTATTCCATGTTAATGATGTGTGTATAGTATATATGTATATATTTTTAATTGCCTCTCGGCAGTCAATGATCTATATAGATGTGATGGTGCAGATTTTTATGTAACTTTTAACCTGTTTGAAAGTCATGTGAATCGTTTAAGGAATGCTGTTGTGATGTCAGCCAAATGTACTCTTGATGGATGGAGGTGCTGTGAAATGGTTGTGTCTCTCTGCTCATGGAACTTTCAGAAATGATACGTGGATTTCATTCTTTCCTTACCTCTCCTTTTCACATCTGTGTTATTCACGTCTGTTTTATTCCCACTTTGTTTTGACACCGTCTTTCCTACTTTTTCTGTTGTGTTCTGTTCTTAGCTGGAACTGTTCCTCGATTTTATTTGGTGGGGGGTTGGGGTGGGGGAGTACAAGAGTTTATCCATGCCTTTGGAACAAGCAGTAGCAAAATGTAGATGTTTGAACCAGCTGTGGTGCTTTTCTTTAAAAAAGCAACCACACACACACACGCATGCATGCATGCAAGCATATGCATGCACACGCACGCATGCACATGCACACTCACACACGCACGCACGCACACACACACACACACACACACACACACACACACACACACACACACACACACACGCACACCATTACACACACTCACACACACACACACACACACACACAAGAATTGTACGGGGTGGGCTGAGATAAACACACATTTGCGCATGAAACTGCACTGTTTCACATCTGAACTATTGAAGTAGTTCTTGGTCTATTTATTCCCCATTGTCACAGTACTTCAGGCCACTATTGTGGGGGGGGGGGGGGGGGGAGTCAACAGCAATGAAAATGAACATTAGAATTGTTGTCTTGCTTTGAACTGAATGTAATTAATGTTCATTGAATTTAAGTAAAATTATGGAAATGTTAACTTTAATAGGTTGGTAGCAAGTAAGTTCATCAGTGATTTCTGATTCTGTTTCACTCTTGCCATTGCTTTCTTATTTATGTCTTAAATATTAACTGGAGATGAAATCTCCTTCATTGCAAGACTGTATACTCAAATTCTCTGTTCATTTATAACCTTAGTAGTAAGCCCGGTTTTGTCAAGCTGAGATTGAAATGAATTTGGTGCTTGTTATGTGAATAGACCTCGCATTATGTGTGTTGTGTAAACTAATTCCTGTCATGAAAAGTTGTACTTGGATATTCTGGCAGCTTTCCCATGGAAACTGTGTTGCCACACTGCAGAAGTTTCGCAGTGTCTAGGTTTTGGTTTACATAGATTTTTCTGCAGAATTTGGTCAGGGATATCTTCTGTGTTGCAATGAGTTACCTTGCATGGACCAGGATAGGCGCAAGAGGCAAATTGTTAAGATGTCAAACTTCCAGTTGGAAGACTGAGGTTCGATCTTGACTTGGTATCTCCCATCTGGTGAGTAAAGGGGGAGATTGTTCTAATCTTCCAGGTCAACTTGTGTATGAACCTGTTAGTTCTAAACCCTGCATTTGCATATGCACATAGAACATCAAATATGCACTATAAAGACCTGTGAGTTATATCAGTTTGCAGTGGCTTCTGCAAACATGAAAACACCCAGCGTGCTCACCCAGCTAAGACTTGAGTATGCACACTGTGCAGCAACATACCACCTGCATAGTGTTGGGCAAAAGCAATGTGCTTACATGTGTTTTGAAAAAAAATGTTACAATATAAATGAAATCAAAGACCCAACAATATAAATGAAAGCAAAAGACCCAGAGAACTGTCATCTGCTGTGTCTAAACATTTTAAACCTGCAGGTTAAGATCATAGTGTTCCATGTTCAAATATAATTTGTAATCTTGAAGAAATCCATTGCATTAAGTAATCTTAATCCCTCATGGAATTCGGCTTAATCCATCATAAAACTTCGTCGCGTCATCACCATTCTCATGAATCATCACAGTATTGTCCCATTGTGAAAAATTGTCGCATACCTGTGACTGTTTATATCCTAGTCTCATGTTGACCACAGTTTTGGTATGCTTCATGGTGTGTTGGAGAGTTAAAGTGAGCAGTCTGCTTGTACTGACAGTTTAGTGGTGTAGAAGACAGATTGTAAAAGTAATCCAACAACTAACATCAACATAAACAAGTAGATATGGCGCTGGTGCACAGTGGATAGATACAGTAAGTGGTTGTATGAACATTTTAGTGGCACATCAAGACCTGGCCAGCTCATGGGGTTATATACAGGCTTAAGGCTTGTGCCATGATCACCATACACGTGGCACCTGTGACATTACTGCATATGGAATTCATTCCGAGCGCGGAAGTGTCGTCTTGAGAAACTGAAACTGAAACTTTAGTGGCACAGAAGACAGAGCATGTAAATAAATAACATCACTAACATCACCAACAACAATAGCAAATAAAAATGCAGCACACTGTGTTCATCCCAGAACCTTTGTACTGTTTTTCTGGTCCAGTCCCTTTCAAACCTCTGATCCGTTGTCTCAGGCCCAGTGTGAATGTCTGGCCCTGGTTGGGGCTATAAACAACATGAACTGATTCGGATTGAGTATGACTGTTTGATGTTGTTGGCGGGGAACATGTTGTAATAAAAACATATCTAACCATGTACAAGTGTTGCATGTTTGTAGATCTGTCAGTGGTGTTGGTCTCAGTGGTGGCTTCTGTCACCGTATGTAAATAAAATGTATCGCCGTTACGTTCGTTTTTGTAACATACAATATTTTGAACAGTTTTGTATGTACATAGTTTGTATTCAAACCCTGCAACAAGAATTGATAGGTTAATTGAACATGTATTGAGAATAATCCTGATATCTGACCTTCCACCATGGAATGACAAGCAACATTTATAGGCCATTTTATGAGGAAGGGGGATTTGGAGCACCTGGTCACAACGGGAAAGCTGGAGGGAAAGAGAGCACCAGGTAGACCCAGGGAGAAAATGCTGGACGGACTTGCAGAATGGCTGGGGATGAAGAGGGTGGGGGAGATGCTGGGGGCAACGAGAGATAGAGATGGTTGGAAGTCCATGATCGCCAACGCCATGCGGCAGGACACCTGAAGATGATGATGATGATGACCATGGAATGAGTTCCCTTGTCACCTCACCTGGGTTTGCCGCTAGGGGCCAAAATAGGGATTAGAGGATGTCAGGGCTCAATCTTCAGATTTTGATTGAAACTGATAACAGAACTTTTCCTTTATGCTGCTACCTGTAAATTCCTATAGTTCTTTACTTGTATAACCATTAATTGAAAAGATCTGCCCAACGATTTGTATACTTTGCTTTTTCAAGAGAAAAAAAAAGAAAATGCGTTTTCAGTGGCCAACTACACCTTCAGATTCTGCAGTAGATTCATCAGACCGTGCATGTCGTTGACAAAGGTGTATACTTTATTGAAGAGTGGGCCTTGGTTTGCTAAGGAAAATTTACAAGCTGAAATAGTGATTTTGATTTTATTACTTTTCTCAAAATAATAATAAACCAGAGAGAGGTATCCTCTTCCAAAGCTCATGTCTCGGAAATTAAACATCTGACATTTAAATGGTTTTCCCAGTTAGAAAGGGCATGGAAATGGCCATCAGGTTCAGCAATAACTGATAATGACCATCTGGTGGACTAGTGACTCATTTCATGGGGGATGGTCTTATATATACATGTTTGTAAAACTATGTACAGGATGCATTTTTATGTCTGTTTCTCCCCAGATAATATCGGATTCTTTCTCATAGAAATGGAAACTAATAGCACATTAGAAATTGGTTATTTTGTGGTCATTGAGTAGTAAAAATTACTTTAGAGTTGGTGTGTAGTCCGTCAGTAAATCCATGTACTGTGTGCTTGTACAAGTCTAATTTTGCCTTTAAGTGGACTGGGCCAATATTGTTCAAGAATGCGTTGCCATGATAACTGTTGTGTCAGGTGGTCCTCTCTGTTGCTGATTCATTTCCGTTTTTAGTTTAGAATTTTTTATTCTACCAGTACTCATGGCTTTTATCAAAATGAACAAGATCAGGGTTATGTTGGTTTCAAGAACTGTTTCCTTAAACTAAAGCATAGTATCATGGGTAGTGCATTACTAATCCTATGTGTAGATATCATCTTTGGTGACAAGAATATCCAGCATAGCACGTAACTGTATAGTAGAAACCACCATTATTCTCGTGTAGAGAAGTGGCAAGGTAGCACATTACCTAAAGTGTGCACTTCGTGAATGCATGAACATGTATACGTTTTCATGTGTGTATGTATATGATTTCATGTGTGTATGTGTATGCAGTGTCAGCTTGCCATTTTCAGTTTTACATTGTGGAGGTATAGGTATGACTCATGATGGTTATGCAGTAGAACAGGATCATGACCAGACGAGATTAACATAAGATATGAACTGTTCATGTTTTCCCTTTCCATGGTTGTGTGTTTGGTTGGTACTTTGAATTGTGCAGGGTTTGTTATTGTTGAAAACTGTTTATTATTTAATCCATAATCATTGACTGTACTCTGTGTGTAGATACATATGTACGTGTGTATGCTGTTGTTTTCACCAGTCTCATGTTGTGCCTCAGTGTATTCTGTGACCAGTCTTCCCTTGGCTACGGTTACTCATTTGTGTGCATATGGCCAAGTATGTAAAGGTTGCTGAAATATGGGAGTTTGTGATTGAACATTATTGATCTGAATTTTTATCAGAACTTTTAGCAAGCAGTTTGCCAGTGGACAGATGGATTTACGTTTTACGCAAGTCCATGTAAAGATAAACTTTTACATTTGGAAGTTAATTTTTGTGGTGTGTTGTGTGTGTGTGTGTGTGTGTGTGTGTGTGTGTGTGTGTGTGTGCGCGTGCTTGTGTGTGTGGGCGTGTATGTGTGTGTGTGAAATCGCATTGTGTGGTACGTAATTACTACCACCATACAATCACCACCCCTATTCAAACACCTGGAGTTGTTCTCACATTCACTGGAAACATTTCTAGCTTGGTTGTGAATGGCTGATATTTTAAGAACTTTCCAGTCCTATGGTATTCAATCTTTGCTGTCCTGTGATATTTAGTGCTTTCCTGTTTTGCGGTATTTAGTACTTGTCTATACTGTGGTATTTAGTGCTTTTGTATCCTTGGTACTTAGTACTTTTCTGTGGTATTTAGTATTTTCCTATCCTGTGGTATTTAGTACTTTCCTGTCCTGTGGTATTGGCAATTTCGTATCGTGTGGTATTTAGCGCTTTCCTATCCTGTGGTATTTTGTGCTTTTGTATCCTGTGGTATTTAGTACTTTCCTGTAGTATTTAGTGATTTCCTGTGGTATTTTAATTTAGTATATTCCTGTCCTGTGGTGTTTAGTACTTTCCTATCCTGTGGTATTAAGTACTTTCTTGTCCTATGGTATTTAGTACTTTCCTATCCTGTGGTATTTAGCACTTTCCTGTCCTGTGGTATTTAGAGCTTTCCTAGCCTGTAGTATTTAGTACTTTCCTGTCCTATGGTGTTTAGTACTTTCCTGTCCTGTGGTATTTAGTACTTTCCTGTCCTATGGACATGGTATTTAGTGCTTTTGTATCCTGTGGTATTTAGTACTTTCCTGTCCTGTGGTATTTAGTACTTTCCTGTCCTATAGTATTTAGTACTTTCCTATCCTGTGGTATTTAGTACTTTCCTGTCCTATGGTATTTAGTGCTTTTGTATCCTGTGGTATTTAGTACTTTCCTATCCTGTGGTATTTAGT
>JAPXFY010000019.1:63135604-63185604 GCA_030674185.1 Monoplex corrugatus
CAGGTGCCATGTGTATGGTGATCATGGCACAAGCCTTAAACCTGCACATAAATCCATGAGCTGGCGAGGTCCTGAGGCCCTACCTAGACTATGTTTTACCTAGTCTATAGTTTATACTGGTCTTGTATCAGCCTATCACTGGAATAATATTGGTTACATGTAAATGAAATCAGGGTTATAAACATTTCAAAACCTACACAATATTTTAATAGGGGAAAAAAAGGAAAAGGAAATTAAGTACACCTAGCAATGCATTTGCGCACATGATCTATGGAGATGCACCTGGCGTTGACCATGCACAGGGGATTTAAAAAACACACCTGAATACAAACCGAAACATAACCAAGGACACTAAAACATGCATAAAAACAGGCCTAAATTACCTAAAATTGCTTCTGCATATCACATTTCCCTAGAGCAAAAAATGCACTTAATACATGTACCCAATTTCTATACAGCAGCTTGCTCACAAGAGACAACAGCAGAGAACCTTCATTGCTGCTCTATACTCCAATGACATAAAATGTAAGTAATTAGGTAATGATGCAGTGCATTACATGAGGCTGGTAGCATACAATAAAAGTCAAATCATCAGAACTAACTGGAAGACACGGGTGTCAGCATCAATAAAAAACTCATTTCTCCAGGTTGTTCTCTTTACAGTAAAACACCACAGCATAGTGTTCATCAAACTGTACAGTCCAGAAAGGCTGTGACCTAAACTGATGCTGTAAGTGACAGTTTTCATGACTTGGGTCATCACAGGGTCATGCAGCTCTTTTCTCCCTTATCGAAAACTTCACCTCCAAGAAAAAATGTAGAAACTATCTGCAGTTCTGTATGCAGTTGATGGCAATCTGGATTTCACATATCATTCTTTCTATACTCGTTTGGTAAGTGTTTTCCACTGACATGTAACGCATAACAGTTGAAACAGGTAACTGATAGTATTTACATGCACTGAGTTTTCTGATATATATCCAATAATACATGAAAATAAAATGGCAATACAAGAGGTACTCAGAAACATAAAAAGGATCAAATAAACGAAATTGTAACAGAACCATGTGAGGTACTCACAAGCTAATATGGTCAAATAAATTAAAACATAACAGCACTACATGAGGTAATCAAAACCAACAGAACGAAAACATAAAAGCTCTAGAAGAGGTACTCAAAAAACTAAAAAGGCCAACTTGAACTCTGCTGGACATAACCTTTCTCACGCACAACCACGATGGGCATCATAAACTGCAAAACAAATGGCATTCAACATATTGGTGTAATGCGGCAGTTCATTTATCAACGACTGCCTGACAAAAATGCAGATGGTGTGGTTACCTATCAAAGTAAGGAAAACAAAGCTTTGCATGGACAACACCTGTAGAATGGTTGAGGACCGTGCAAGGTGGAACACCTTGACTGCTTCATGTGTTGCAGGATGCAAGGCAAATAGTCAAAGTAAGTAATACATATTTTCTCAAAATCTTTCTCTCTCTCTCTCTAACACACAGACAGACAGACAGACAGACAAACACACACACACACACGCACACACACACACACACACACACACATGGCCATGGCCTTTATGGATAAATCAAATGAATCTGAAATCTCTCATGAACACCAACGCCATACACACAGCTGTCCACATATCTTTCATGAACACACAACAGGTATTAATTGTACACACACCTGTCCACATATCTCTCATGAACACAAACACCTATATTGTACACACACCTGTCTTCATATCTCTCATGAACACAAACACCTATATTGTACACACACCTGTCCTCATATCTCTCATGAACACAGACACCTATATTGTACACACACCTGTCCTCATATCTCTCATGAACACAGACACCTATATTGTACACACACCTGTCCTCATATCTCTCATGAACACAAACACCTATATTGTACACACACCTGTCCTCATATCTCTCATGAACACAGACACCTATATTATACACACACCTGTCCTCATATCTCTCATGAACACAGACACCTATATTTACACACACCTGTCCTCATATCTCTCATGAACACAGACACCTATACTGTACACACACCTGTCCTCATATCTCTCATGAACACAGACACCTATATTGTACACACACCTGTCCTCATATCTCTCATGAACACAGACACATATATTGTACACACACCTGTCCTCATATCTCTCATGAACACAGACACCTATACTGTACACACACCTGTCCTCATATCTCTCATGAACACAGACACCTATATTTACACACACCTGTCCTCATATCTCTCATGAACACAGACACCTATACTGTACACACACCTGTCCTCATATCTCTCATGAACACAGACACCTATATTATACACATACCTGTCCTCATATCTCTCATGAACACAGACACCTATATTATACACACACCTGTCCTCATATCTCTCATGAACACAGACACCTATATTATACACACACCTGTCTTCATATCTCTCATGAACACACCTATATTGTACACACACCTGTCTTCATATCTCTCATGAACACACCTATATTGTACACACACCTGTCCTCATATCTCTCATGAACACAGACACCTATACTGTACACACACCTGTCCTCATATCTCTCATGAACACAGACACCTATACTGTACACACACCTGTCCTCATATCTCTAATGAACACAGACACCTATATTGTACACACACCTGTCTTCATATCTCTCATGAACACACCTATATTGTACACACACCTGTCCTCATATCTCTAATGAACACAGACACCTATATTGTACACGCAGCTGTCTTCATATCTCTCACAAAGACCTTGACAATTCTACTCAATTTATTACCAGGGGAAGGGGGAGGGTAACCCCCCCCCCCAAAAAAAAAAAAAACAACAACAACCCAAACCAACCTAATACAAATGTATACACATGATTAAGTACACTACAACATGCATCAGAAACTGGACTAAATGACCTAAAGCTACTTCTGCAGATCACATTTCCTGAAAGACAAAAATGCAGTTGATACGTGTACTCAATTTTCAATCCTAATAGAAAGTATGTAAGCTTTATAGAACTTACAGAGGTGAACAGACCAGCAAGGCAGAAAATGATAAGAAGAGATAACAGAAGGCAAAGGAGCAAGGCAAAAGTAACAGATAAAAAGAAAAGAGAAAATTTCTAGCACAGAATTTCCAGAAGTGAGAATATCTTTTACACTAAAGAAAAGAGAAAATTTCTAGCACAGAATTTCCAGAAGTGAGAATACCTTTTACACTAAAAAAGCTCCTGGCATCCCCATGGGAAATGACAACCAGTTGACATGTTCCTGCTCAAACATTCTCACACTCAGCTAAACTGATGAAAGTCGATAATCATATGTCAGTTCAAAGATTCTCATGCTAAGCTAAAGCAGTCGATATATCCCTGATCAACAATTATCATGCTTAGTTAAACTTATGGACATTTCCTGATAAACAATCAACAGATCCCTGCTCATAAATCATCATGCTAGGCTAAACATATTAACATCTTATACCAAAAGAAATAAGAGGGAAGCAGGGAAAATTTTAAATGTCAACTAAGTAACATAACTCATGAGAGTTACAGAGTTATCTCCCATGTAGAATTTCTCAAACCCAACACATGTTCTGAGCTTACCACTTTATGCTTTGTGGCTGCGTCTATGCTAGCTGAACGGGCAGCGCAAACTGTGTTGGGTTTGAGAGATTCTACATGGGAGATAACTCCGTGACTCTCAAGAGTTATGTTACTTAGTTGATATTAACATCTTGCTCAAAGATTCTCATATTTTGGGTCATGGCCATATATACTTATGCACTGTGCCTGTCTCATGAGTAGGACCTATGATCTATGGTCTATGGTCCCAACTTGGTAAAGGCCTCTCCATACATAACAAAGAAGTCTCTGCTAACACAGTAATTTTATTCACACATACAGACATATAAGCACGCATGCATGCCCACACATACACATGTATAGGCACACTCTCTCTCTCATACACACATACACACACACACACACACACATACACACACACACACACACATACACACAGACACGCACACAGAGACACACACACACACATACACACAGACACGCACACCGAGACATACACACACATACACAAACACACACACAAAGATACACACACTGTTTCCCTCTGATCAATAAGAAAAATAAAATGGAACAAAAATGGAAGACTGAATGAGTGAATCAATTAATAAATAAATGAATAATAAATGAATGAACGAATAAATAAACACAAAAGAAAATAAACAGGCCAACAAATACAATCACATAATACAGAAGCAGCAATTTAAAAAAAAAAAATCACAAATCAAGATTTTTGTTCCTGATTCTAAATTAGCATGGGACAATGCCTTGTCATCAATTATATACATACAAGAGAATGAACATGTTAAATAATGTAAGTGAAAAAAAAACCATGCTCAATGACTCGACACAAAAATCAGCATCCGGCACATCTCGAACACATTCACAACCAGGGAAATATATAACAGGCGTGTGTGTGGAAGACCTGATTTAGACTTCACCTTCTGAACACAGACCCCTGCTTGATCCCCTTAAATTCGTTGTCATCAAATGGAAACTTGTTTTTTAACAGACTGTCTCCCCCCCCCCCCCCCCCCCAAAAAAAAAAGAGCAAAATATCATCATAACCCTTCGACTCCCGCACCCTGTCCACCAGCATCCTGCATTGCCAGCCATGCTGGCAAAGCAATAACTTAAACCTTGGATCCCTCACCCTATCCACAGCTTCCTGCAGGAAGCTGGTGGATAGGGTGAGGGAGTCCAAAGGGTTAATTTTTTTTGCAGTTGGTGGATAGGGTGCAGGAGTACAAGGGTTAAAACAAAATTATAAATGAAGCAGTTTTTGCCAAAATGCACAATATCATCATAAACCTTTTGACTCCTACACCCTATCCACCAACAACAAAAACTTAACCCTTTGATTCCCTCACCCTATCCACCAGCTTCCTGCAGGAATCTGGCGGATAAGGTGAGGGAATCAAAGGGTTAACATTTTTGCTTTGTTGACAGTGCAGGGTGCTAGTGGACAGGGTGCAGGAGTCAAAGGATGAAAAAACCCCCCCAGATAAGACATGAAGAAATTTCAAACAAAATACTCAATATATCATCATAAAACAAGCTTGCGAACAAAAGCGATAAAACACTCACCAATGTTTAGGAATTCAACCACTGAAAGTACAGTTGGCATCATATTTACGGTATCTTTATTGTTCACAGCAATAACTGAGTATTTACACAGTGCAGTGGAAAGACAAGGAGTTTTTAATATTCTACATTCCAGACAGTCAACTGAACAAGCTTCAATAAATGTGATTCTTCTGAATTACCAAATATACATGCTCAATTTTGGTATGACTTGATGAAAGTGATAGAAAAATAATGAATCAAACAGCGTTTTGTTTTTTGATAGGGACGAAAACGAACAGCACACAAAAAGCAGCAAGCAAACAGTACACATAGAAACCAGGTGGGTAAACATTGGCTTTTAACTGGAAGGTCCTGGGGTTCAATACCTATCAATTAACATCAGGAAGAGAGTTCTTTAATGTTATATATATATAGAACTGATAATGTTATACTGTTGTGAGGCGTGGACAGTCAACACGCAAAGCCAGAACAAGATTGAGGCAGCCAAAATGTGATTTCTAACAAGAATGTTGAGAGTTCAATGGACAGCAAAGAAAACAAATGAGACAGTCTTGATGGAGGCAGACACAAGATCACTGATGAAGTAGATTAGAAAAGACAAGCAACATTTATAGGACATTTTATGAGGATAGGTAAATTAGAGCACCTGGTCACACCAAGAAAGCTGGAGGGAAAGAGAACACCAGATAGAACCAGGGAGAATATATGGATGGACTTGCAGGGTGGCTGAGGACAGAGAGGATGGAAGATGTACTTTCAGTGACAAGGGATAATTTTATATGGAGGGCCATGATCGCCAACGTGTTATTATTGGATAATAACATGTAATAATCATAATAATAACATGTCTAAATGATTTATCACAATAATAATAACATGTCTAAATGATTTATCATAACAATAATAACATATCCAAATGATTTATCATAATAAAAATTAACGTCTAAATGAACAAACATAATAATAATAACATTTCAAATGATTAGCATAATGATAGTAACATGTCTAAACGATTTATCATAGTAATAACAACATGTCTCAATAATTTATCATAATAATAGTAACATGTCTAACAGGCAATCCATCTAACATTTTCAACAGCAGTACAACCAAGCAGCCAATAAGCAAATCAGTTTAGTAACATTATGACCAGTCTGTTTTCAAATCCATAAATATGAATGAATATGAGAATAGGATATGCTTTTCACTGTGGAAATGACGATCATCCCTCTTTTTCATTAACAATTTAGAAAACGTGTGTATTTTTACTGCAGACATGTTCACCTGTATGTATTGCTCATCCACCTTCATTCCCAGTGGATTTCAGATATAAAAGACAATACAAAACACACTTCTCCTGTCCCACAACACAAATGCATATTTACACTAGTATATAGGACATACAAGTACATACTGTGTGTTCACAGAAAGAAAGATCTATACATACACTAGTATATAGGACATACAAGTACATACTGTGTGTTCACAGAAAGAAAGATCTATACATACACTAGTATATAGGACATACAAGTACATACTGTGTGTTCACAGAAAGAAAGATCTATACATACACTAGTATATAGGACATACAAGTACATACTGTGTGTTCACAGAAAGAAAGATCTATACATACACTAGTATATAGGACATACAAGTACATACTGTGTGTTCACAGAAAGATACATCTATACATACACTAGTATATAGGACATACAAGTACATACTGTGTGTTCACAGAAAGAAAGATCTATACATACACTAGTATATAGGACATACAAGTACATACTTGTGTTCACAGAAAGATACATCTATACATACACTAGTATATAGGACATACAAGTACATACTGTGTGTTCACAGAAAGATACATCTATGCAAAACAAAAAACAAACAAAAACACATATCCGTGCACCATTATGTACATGCATACTCAGTTTCAACTGTAATGTGTAAAGAATTGGACCATTTTTTAAATGCATATTTGAATGCTGGACAAGTCTTTTTTTTTTCAATTTGAATAAAGTTACATAATTTACAATACCATTTGACGTAAGATAACCAATTTCTGGTTTTCATATTTGGCATAAGTTTACAAGTCACACCATGCTAAGTGACTGTGAGACCAGAATATGATGACATTCTAAGGCATACACTAACATGACTCATGAAATGCTTACTTAACCCTTTAACTCCCGCACCCTGTCCACCAGCATCCTGCATTGTCAACCATGCTAGTAAAGCAAAAACTCAACCCTTTGATTCCCTCACCCTATCCACCAGCTTTCTGCAGGAAGCTGGTGGATAGGGTGAGGGAATCGAACGGTCAAGTTTTTGCCAGTTGGCAGACAGGGTGAGAGAGTCAAAGGGTTAATAATGGCATTCTGTGGTAAAAACATACCATACCTCATGAAATATTAGTTATCATGACATTCTACAGCAGTAACACAACATAACACAAACATCTGTCTTAATAATGACATTCCATGACATACACATGGACATGACTCATGAAATACTTGTCTTAACGACATTCTGTGGCAGTTAACACAACACATAAATCTGTCTTGATAATGACATTCCATGGCATACATAGGGACAAGACTGAAGAAATACTTGCTTTAATGACATTCTGTGGCACTATAATACCCCAACACATACATTTGTCTTAATAATGACATTCTATGGCATACACATGGACATGACTGAAGAAATACTTGCTTTAATGACATTCTGTGGCACTATCATACCCAAACACATACATCTGTCTTAATAATGACATTCCATGGCATACACATAAGCACGACTGAAGAAATACTTTGTCTTAATTTCATACATCCTCAGTCTTGCGACCCATAAGACAAATTTCCACCCAGACAGTAACAAAATGGCACCTTCAACTTGGTCCCTAAATCATCATGTACCCTGCTGCATAGTATTGGCAATCATGGCCCCTCCATATGAATCTATCTTTTGTCGCTGCAAGTACATCTCCCACCACCTGTCTTCAACCACTCTGCAAGTCCATCCAATATTTTCTACCTGGGTCTCCCTGTCTCATAAAATGTCCCATAAATGTTGCTCGTCTTTTCCGAATCTTCTTCATAAATGGTTTTGTGTGTGTGTGTGTGTGTGTGTGTGTGTGTGTGTGTGTGTGTGTGTGTGTGTGTGTGTGTGTGATGTGTGTGTGTGTGTGTGTGTGTGTGTGTGTGTGTGTGTGTGTGTGCGTGCGTGCGTGCATGCGTATCTGTGTGTACATATGTGTGTGTGTGTGTGTGTGTGTGTGTGTGTGTGTGTGTATGTGTGTGTGTGTTTGCCTCTTTTAAGACTCTTTTTGTTTTCATTGCTGTCCATGGAAATCTTAATTTTCTTCTCAGAAACCATATTTCAATTTGGTCCCGAAATAGGAATAAACAACAACAAAAAAGTAAAGGTTGTTCCATAACATCGAGGATGTAGTGACGTGAGGCGTAAAAGACTTAAACTTTTCTCAGGGCTGGCATACGAGGGCGATGCCCATGTCCTCTGCCTCGCTACTTTACCTTTCCCAAACTTTTAAAGAAAGTCAGTCACCCATTCACAGCTGGGCAGACTCAAGGCTGCACGCATACGTAAAGTTCCATGTGCATGATTCGTGCCTGTGCAAACTTATTCAGGTAGACTGGAAGACGAGTATTTTACCTTTGCACCAACCAGACCTCTACAAATTATACAAACCCAAATTCTCAGGTGTGATACATTGGCCAAACTATACAAACCCACATTCTCAGGTGTGATACAATGGCCAAATTACACAAACCCACATCCTGAGGTGTGATGCAATGGCTAAATTATACAAACCCGCATTCTCAGGTGTGATACAATGGCCAAACTACACAAACCCATATTCTCGGGTGTGATACATTGGCCAAACTACACAAACCCATATTCTCAGGTGTGATACATTGGCCAAACTACACACACCCATATTCTCGGGTGTGATACATTGGCCAAACTACACAAACCCATATTCTCCGGTGTGATACATTGGCCAAACTACACAAACCCCTATTCTCAGGTGTGATAGTGTGGCCAAACTATACAAACCCATATTCTCAGGTGTGATACTGTGGCCAAACTACACAAACCCACATTCTCAGGTGTGATACAAACACACATTCTGAGGTGTGATACATTGGCCATATTATACAAACACACATTCTGAGGTGTGATACAATGGCCATATTATACAAACACACATTCTGAGGTGTGATACATTGGCCATATTATACAAACAGACATTCTGAGGTGTGATGCAATGGCCAAATTATACAAACCCACATTCTGAGGTGTGATGCAATGGCCAAATTATACAAACCCACATTCTGAGGTGTGATGCAATGGCCAAATTATACAAACACACATTCTAAGGTGTGATACAAACACACATTCTGAGGTTTGATACATTGGCCATATTATACAAACACATATTCTGAGGTGTGATACATTGGCCAAACTACACACACCCACATTCTGAGGTGTGATACATTGGCCATATCATACAAACACATATTCTGAGGTGTGATACATTGGCCATATTATACAAACACACATTCTGAGGTGTGATGCAATGGCCATATTATACAAACCCACATTCTCAGGTGTGATACATTGGCCATATTATACAAACACACATTCTGAGGTGTGATGCAATGGCCAAATTATACAAACACACATTCTGAGGTGTGATGCATTAGCCATGTTATACAAACACACATTCTGAGGTGTGATGCATTAGCCATATTATACAAACACACATTCTGAGGTGTGATGCATTAGCCATATTATACAAACACATTCTGAAGTGTGATGATGCAATGGCCAAATTATACAAACACACATTCTGAGGTGTGATACATTGGCCAAACTACACACACCCACATTCTGAGGTGTAATACATTGGCCATATTATACAAACACACATTCTGAGGTGTGATGAAATGGCCAAATTACACAAACACACATTCTGAGGTGTGATACATTGGCCAAACTACACACACCCGCATTCTCAGGTGTAATACAAACCCACCCTCTGAGGTGTGATGCAATGGCCAAACTATACAAACCCATATTCTCAGGTGTGATACTGTGGCCAAACTATACAAACCCATATTCTCAGATGTGATATATTGGCCAAACTATACAAACCCACATTCTCAGGTGTGATATATTGGCCAAACTACACACATCCACACTCTCAGGTGTGATACAAACCCACTTTCTGAGGTGTAATACATTGGTCATATTATACAAACCCACATTCTGAGGTGTAATACATTGGCCATATTATACAAACCTACATTCTGAGGTGTGATACATTGGCCATATCATACACACACATTCTGAGGTGTGATACAATGGCCATATTATACAAACACACATTCTCAGGTGTGATACATTGGCCATATTATACAAACACACATTCTCAGGTGTGATACAAAACCACATTCTCAGGTGTGATACATTGGCCACATTACACAAACACACATTCTCAGGTGTGATACATTGGCCACATTACACAAACACACATTCTGAGGTGTGATACAATGGCCATATCATACAAACACATTCTGAGGTGCAGATTATTTCTTTAATACATGACAGAAGATAAGTACATGTATCACTGTGACCTATAAGTAAAGCAAAATAAAATGATGAATCACCTGATAAAAAATAAACAAACAAAGAAAACAAATACCACTACCTTGAAAAAGGGCACCATTATAATTTAAAAAAAAACAAACTTTTCATTTGAAAAGTGTTTCAAAAACACAGAATTAGTTATATTCAGTTTTGATTTAACAATGTGAGTGGCACAGAAATAAACACTTGTTAAAGCAATTTTTTGTGCAAAGAGTGCTTGTTTACCAATCTTGAGGTTAAAAAACATTACTATAGCAGCAATTTGTGTTCATTACTACAGGCTAAGTTATTGACCAGCCCAAGACGATGAACAGTGGCAGGTTAGGCTGCTTGGTCTTTGATCAGTAGCCATGTAACCTGATACTACCTGTTTATGATTGATCCGGGCAGATTGGGATCATCAACCTGTGAGGATTTCCCATCTAGGAGAAGGTAAGCTCTGATTTCAAACCTCGTCTGCCTTGTGGCCATACCCATCCAAGGAGAGAGGCTTCATGAGTCAACCCTGAATAAATTACATTCAAAATCTGAAGGCAGACTGACAATGATTTCAGCTCCATCTGGCAACTCCTGAGACATTGCTGGCATCAAACTGTACTGGCCACCACCATTCCTTTGAATACGTCAGCTGCATGGAAAGAGGGGGACCTGCTGTATGAGCAACAGCTGGTTCTCCACACCTCTGACCAGGCTTGTGCCTTGGCAAGGCGATACTACCAAAGCAGCAGTGAGACTGACTACTAGGGCACATCCTGTTGGCCCCCGACCAGAGGAGGTCTGCATTCTGCATATGACAGGGTAACTGATGACTGGGTCCGAATGGGTCATACAACGCATGGACAGGCCCCCTTTGCTTAAAGAAATGACCGTTGATTGGCGTCAGGAGCTTGTGAGGTGATTGTCCTGAGAATGGCAAGGCATTGGTGCTCTGGGTCCTACCCGCATCCTTGTGGTGTTTCTTGTTAACTTGTTAACATACAGTGATTTCTAATTTATCATAAGACAGTGCATTCCCTACTGTAAGCGGAAATTTCCAGAGGATCTGATTCAACTTGAACTTAAGTTAGCTTAACATTAATGATAGCTTTAGCAAGCAACAGTTTAACTGTCCATATTTGCCATTGACATTTCTATTGTGTTTCTTTCAGCTAACTCAAATTCAAAGCCACGACCAGCTACACAAACTACAACTTCCTGCTAACTTAAGGAGGTACAGATAATGGCATGATGAATTCAGATGATGTACATTTTAACAATATTTAATCTTTCAGCAGCACAAAGTCCACAGTAGACTATGCTGACTCATGTACAATTGACAAAAGGGAATAGATGTCCCATAACAAAGAGGTCACGGCCAGCACTTTGTTGACAACGCTCCTCTCCTCTCCCCTGCCGCAGGAGCAATAACAAATATGGCAGTGAACAGATCTGGGCACAGTCTACATGTTGTAACAGCTAATTCGGAACAGGGAGGACTGGCTTGGTTCCTGTCCCTTTGCCCAAGATGCTGGCATCTGGAAGTGGTGATGCGATACGATGCAGGAATGCACATCCTGACAACCCTCACAGCACATCCTGACAACCCTCACAGCGCATCCTGACAACCCTTACAGCACATCCTGACAACCCTAAGCACATCCTGACAACCCTCACAGCACATCCTGACAACCCTCACAGCACATCCTGACAACCCTCACAGCGCATCCTGACAACCCTCACAGCACATCCTGACAACCCTCACAGCGCATCCTGACAACCCTCATAGCACATCCTGACAACCCTCACAGCACATCCTGACAACCCTCACAGCGCATCCTGACAACCCTCACAGCGCATCCTGAAACCCTCATAGCACATCCTGACAATCCTCACAGCACATCCTAACAACCCTCACAGCACATCCTGACAACCCTCACAGCGCATCCTGACAACCCTCATAGCACATCCTGACAACCCTCATAGCACATCCTGACAACCCTCATAGCACATCCTGACAATCCTCACAGCACATCCTGACAACCCTCACAGCACATCCTGATAACCCTCACAGCACATCCTGACAACCCTCACAGCACATCCTGACAACCCTCGCAGCCATCCTGACAACCCTCGCAGCACATCCTGACCAAACCCTCGCAGCACATCCTGACAACCCTCACAGCACATCCTGACAACCCTCACAGCACATCCTGACAACCCTCACAGCACAGCCTCACCCTCACAGCACAGCCTTGCACCCAGACAAGCCAGAGAGGTCTGTGTAGGATAGAGGCCTCATACAAGGACCACCCAAAACCCTGAGTTCACTTGGGCAGGTCACTGGGCTAGAGGCACTCTAACAAACTGACGTCCCAAGCAGTAGCAGCAGCAGCAGCAGTAGCAGTATGTTACATTGTTATATACAACTAACTGAAAAAAAACCCTGCATGCTAAAATAATCATGTACAACTTCTCAGATTGTATGGATTGATCTCTCACACACACACACACTTAACATTTGTATGTCAACTGTCACAAACCACAATCTAGCATCACATGCATCTGCCCTTAGTTGAGAGGTCCTAGCTTATCCAAAGACGTTGATAATACACACAACCAGACAAAAACCAACAAGTCATAAACGTACCTGGATTAGGACAAAGATGCAATCAAACCATACACAGAACTGACAAAGAAAACACAGACGGATGCCCACAATGGACGGATTAAAAGAACATCACCGAGATCCAAAGGGGCTCTGACATAGCAAAACAAAACAAAACACTCAGAAGTGAAAACACACACAAATTATTACAAGCATTATGCATCTTGAAAGTCAAGAATAACAGGAAGCTATAGCATTCATGATGTGCATAGCTGAGATCATGTACAATAAATGTCAGAATCACAGAACATTTTTATTATTTTGATGTAATACTTCTTACACAAGGCAGCCATGCAGCTTTCTGTAAGACATCTGAGGTGGGAGAACCACACAGAATATTTTTTATTATTTTGAAGTAATATTTCCCACACAAAACAGCCATGCAGCTGTCTACAAGACACCTACAGTACTTTTTGCTAGGCGTAAGCAGACTGGAAGCAGTCTTGTGTGTATATTTTTACACTGACAACTACATATTGCATCAAACTCATGACCCACATGGACAAAATTCACTCAAAAACATTTAACAAATCCTTCAAAACATCACACTCTGGGCTTTTGTGACCTTACAACAAAGCTTGTTTGTTTCAACATACAAACTCTTAACTATAAGTCACTTATATAGTTTCCACAAATCAGATAAATACCAACCTATAATGTCTTGTGCCATTCATTTCAAACTACGATAAACATGTTTTCAATAATTTTTATTTAGTTCTCATTACAAATTCCACACACATCTGTACATATCTATTCACTTTTTAACTCTGTTTTATTCTTTACTGCAGGGAAAAAAGCAGAAAGATAAACAAGCACACAGAACAAAAGTAAGAATTAGGCACAATCTGCTGCTCACAAAAATCATATCGGTATATGTGTGCTTGTGAAATATAAGTATAATAAGTTACAAAAAGTTAAAGAAGACAAACCGTTCAACACAATGAATCAGGAATATCCACTCAGCATATCTGCATATGTGCTTTGTAAATATGTATCAGTTACAAAGAGGACAAACTGTTACATAATCAGGTAAACTGTTATATATAACCAATTAGGAGCATCTGCTCATTACATTTGCATTATATGTGCTTGTGAATATATGCCTATAACTTACTACAAGTCAAAGAAGACAAACTTTTATGCATCATCCACTCATCACTTTTATATATACTTTAACAATGTAAGTTACAAGAAATCAAAGAAGACAAACTGTTTACACAATCATCATGAACATCCACTCATCATATCTTTCCCAGCGAACTAAACATGGCATAAAGCTAACAGCGCATCATAAAACATCTTGGTATTGTGTCCACCACGTCTTCAGCACAGCGGGCACTCCTTCTGCGGCACGCAAAACTTGTGGAACACATGACCTGAAGACAGACAGAAGATATCACAGTGAACACTTTAGCTTTTCAACTGTAGTGGTAGAAATAGCATTCTGACTATTCTGTCTTTTTCTTGTACATCTGTTTTTGTTTTGTTTTGGAAAAAGCGTTAAAGAAAAGGATGCAACCTGTTATGTTTGTTTTTTCTCCTCAATCACTGACAACTGAAATACATCATCTTTCTCAGTTGCTTTTAATTCTTACTCCACACAAAACTGCGTCAACTGGCAGTCACCCAAAATGTTGAACAACAGATACAGAAGCTGATTCTGTATCTTTTCTACCAAACGGTATGTAAATAAAATGACATATGACTGAGTCTGAGTGTTGTTTGAGACTGAGTTTGTTCACAAAGGAATCAATATGCTCAAACAATTCCACACATGCTCCACTAATATCTAGCAGTACTAAAGGTGATACAAAAGAACTGAGGCAACAGAGATGTAGTTTTACTGGAGACTACTACGTGTCAAATGGACAGATAGAAAAACTAATGAAACCTTGTCCTGGAAGAACTTGATACCACCAGAAAATTACTAACAGACATCAACAAGAGAAGACTAAAATACATTTCCCATGTGTCACACAGCAAGAACATGGATCTCATGGCAACCATTTTTCAAGGAAAAACAGTGGCTAAAATGAAAAAAAGGCAGACCTCCAATCTCATACATCGAGAACATAACCAACATCAGTGGCCTAATTTTTCAAGAAGTTGTCCATTAAGGTCAAGACAGAGCCATCACATGGGTAAAACTATAAGGATGATGTACTCAGTAAATCACATGGGTAAAACTGTAATTATGTTTGTACTCAGTAAAATCACATGTATGAAACATATACAGGAAGCTGGTAGATAGGGTGAGAGAGTGAAAGGGTTTAAGTTTTTGAAGCTGATAAATAAGGTGAGGGAGTGAAAGGGTTATGCACTTTTAGCATGTGTTTGTCACTGTGTCTTTTTGATCCGTATTTCTTTGTCAACTTAACTCACTGCTGATGAATTCCAAGATTACTCAGTCAGCAGTGCGTCATCATGTTCTGACTTCTGAATATACTTGCAATTGTGAAATCTGAGTCCAAAACTCGTCTGTATCCATTATTTCCCAAATCCATACCATGTTTACTGAACTACTTCCCTTTACCAATCTTGAAGGCCTACATGAAATTGCATTTGGCAGTCTTTTTGTTTAGGATTTTTGGACCAAAGGTGTTGAAACATCAGAGGTATATGACAAAGACAGCAGGCAGCCATAGGCAGGGAAGCAAGTAATAGATCCCACTGGATCTGTCTTACAGCTAGTCTTTGATATTCTACACAGAAAAAACACACTATACATAAATTTAACTTTACAGTCAGAAAATTTCTGTTTATTTATTTATTTATTTATTTATTTTTTTGAATGATTGAAATTCTCCTTTACTAAAGGCAAACAAATCTTCAGACAATAGCTTCCTTACCGCACTTGAAGGAGAAGACTCCTGGTTCAAAATGTGACACAGTTTCTGTCACCTGGATCTGACACACTTCACACAGCCTGAAAACAACAGAACACAACACTAAGAGGGTGTATGTCTCCCATTTAGATGATACAAACCATGAAATGACATGATAAAATACAATGCAACGCAATGCAACTATGATACAACATGATGAAATGCAATGCAACGCAAGGCAGTGTAATGCAATGCAACACAGTACAGTACAATACAACGCAAGGTAGTGTAATGCAACGCAACACAGTACAGTACAATACAACGCAAGGTAGTGTAATGCAACGCAACACAGTACAGTACAATACAACGCAAGGTAGTGTAATGCAACGCAACACAGTACAGTACAATACAACGCAAGGTAGTGTAATGCAACGCAACACAGTACAGTACAATACAACGCAAGGTAGTGTAATGCAACACAACACAGTACAATACAATACAACGCAAGGTAGTGTAATGCAACGCAACACAGTAGAGTACAATACAACGCAAGGTAGTGTAATGCAACGCAACACAGTAGAGTACAATACAATGCAAGGTAGTGTAATGCAACGCAACACAGTACAGTACAATACAACGCAAGGTAGTGTAATGCAACGCAACACAGTACAGTACAATACAACGCAAGGTAGTGTAATGCAACACAACACAGTACAATACAATACAACGCAAGGTAGTGTAATGCAACGCAACACAGTACAGTACAATACAATAAAATGGTACTTTATTTATCTTCTAATTACCTTCAGTACAGTACAATACAATAAAATGGTACTATTTTTACCTTTTAATTACCTTCAAAGGCAGCAGTATGATACAACGCAGTACACTACAACTGAACACAATGAAATACAATGCAATGCAATACATTACAAATAAATACAATACATTACAGTTTACATTACAATACAATGCAATGCGATGCAATACTATATAATACAATTTATAACACAAAACAATTTATGATACAACACAATGTATGATACAAGGAATTTTAGAAAACTTATAATACAATTACAATACAATGCTTGACTGTTTGAAATGACAGTCAGGAAACAAACCCCATGATGTGATAACCAAAGGTATTTCTACATATTACTTTATTAGCAGAAAACTTGAAAGATTGCCCATCAAAAGTGTAAAATAGTTTTGGTGACAGAGAGTCTTGGGAGTGAGTAAGAAAGAAAAAACAAGCAAGAGAGAGAGAGAGAGAGAGAGAGAGAGAGAGAGAGAGAGAGAGAGAGAGAGAGAGAGAGAGAGAGAGAGAGAGAGAGAGAGAGAAACAGAGACAGAGAAACAGAGACAGAGAGAGAGAGAGAAACAAAGAGAGAGAGTGAGAGAGAGAGAGAAACAGAGAGAGAGAGAGAGACAGAGATGGAAGGAGAGAGAGTGTGTGTGTTTGTGTGTGACAAAAAGACAAAGTGACAGAGTATGAGAGAGAGAGAGAGAGAGAGAGGAGAGAGAGAGAGAGAGAGAGAGAGAGAGAGAGAGAGAGAGAGAGAGAGAGAAGAGACAGACAGACAGACAGACAGAGACAGAGAAACAGACAGAACAAGCAGAGAGATAGAAAGAGAACATTCGAACACAAATCTTAATAGTGAGAACTCAACTGTCCCTTACAACAGGATTGGGGACAGTAACAATAAGACCAATGTACACAGGATAACATGCACCATGAGAGAAACAGAGGAATAGGGGAAAGGGGAGAGAGAGAGAGAGTGAGGGAAGGGAGAGAGAGAGAGAGAGAGAGAGAGAGAGAGAGGAGAGAGAGAGAGAGAGAGAGAGAGAGAGAGAGAGAGAGAGAGAGAGACAGACAGAGACAGAGACAGAGAGACAGACAGAGAATGGGAAGAAGGCGATTGATTACCGAAGAATGTTAGCCTTCACTCCCCAATGACAGTCTGGATCTTCAGCCAGCTGCTTCTCCACCAAGGGTGCTCCTGACAATCTTGCAAACTGTTCACACATAAGCATATAGTTTGCTTTCAAAATTTAATGGGCCAGAAGAAATCTCTTCTTTTTTAAAACTGAGAACACAACCCACATGAAAAGAAACAAGCAATCTAAATATTGATAGCTTTAAACCATTTAGATTGATAAAAAACAAACAAACTCAGTTGCACAAATGTTAAGAGTACCAGTCCATGACTCCAGAAGTTAATAAAAAACAAACAAACTCAGTTGCACAAATGTTAAGAGTACCAGTCCATGACTCCAGAAGTTAATAAAAAACAAACAAACTCAGTTGCACAAATGTTAAGAGTACCAGTCCATGACTCCAGAAGTTCAAAAGTCCCAGCTATCATTCTCAGAATGAACAAGGGTTCTAGCCAAAACCTTTTCCCACATACCTTCTTGCCCATAACTTGCGGCTGGTTGTGAGACTTTTCGAAGAAAGCACACACCGCACATACACAAACCCAAAGCATCAAAAGAGTTGCCTTTACTTATTTTCTGCCCCTTATGCCATAGACATTTAGGACAACAACCAAGGTTCTCTACTTCTGTCAGTTCTGGGCCAGCTGCTGTACAGTAGCCCAAGTGTGTTTCATAGCCTTAACCCTTTGATTCCTGTACCCTATCTTCCAACAGCAAAAACAAATTTTTTGACTCCCTCACTCTATCCACTAGCTTCCTGCAAGAAACTGGTGGATAGGGTGAGGGAGTCTAAAGGTTAAGTTTCTGCTTTGCTAGCATGGTTGACGATGCAAGATGCTGGTGGACAGAGTGTGGGAGTCAAAGGGTTAAGGTCTCTTGCTGTTCATTACCAGGCATTCCTGGGTCTTCCTTTCTTTCATCTTCCTTCTAGAGTCCATGACCAACAGTCTGGGTGATATTACCTTGCTGAAACACAGTCTAGGTGGGGCCTCAGGACCTGGCCAGCTCACGGGATTATGTGCAGGTTTAAGGCTCGTGCCATGATCACCATACACATGGCACCTGTGACGTTAGTGCATACAGAATTCGTTCCGAGCGCGGAGATGTCATCTTGAGAAACTGAAACTGAAACTGCTGTCTTTGGACGACATGCCCAATCCATCTCCATCGTCTTTTCACGATGATGGCGCCCATACTTTTTTGACTGCAATGGGCAAGTAGTTGTTGGCTGGAGATGGTGCTGGGCCACAAGATTTGCATGGGCCATGGTTCTTTGGAGGTTGTTTGTGTGGAAGGTTGGCAGCTTGGTGGTGCCTGTCTCCCTTTCTAAGTGCTGTAAAACTGCATCCAGATCTCTGCTTAACCCTTTCGCTGCCAAAGTGTAAATAAAAAGATGAATCGCTTGTGCCATGGAATTTTAACTCACTCGGTACGGAGAGTTTTTCCCCTTGCGTTTCCCCAGGGACGGCCCATTTTGAAGGGTTAGGAAAAAAATCACAAAAAATACAAAGCATAAAGGAACCAAATGAAACTTTCAGATCTGAATATTTACATGCTGGGTTAGTTCATGCCAAAAAATTGAAGTTTTTCCTTGAATTTTTCTTCTTCATGTGCCACGTTGAAAATACCCCAAATTTTGTGGTCAGGATCACCGTACAGTCACACACTTTGATCAGCTCCATGAACACACAGTCAAAGGTGAGAAGATCTTTGTATGCACAAAACAACATGAATAAAGTAGACTTTGCTCAGGGTAAAAAAAAAGATTATTAGTGATATTATATGAATAAATGTTACAAATTGTTACACAGGGGAGTTATGGGGGCGTGGCACTCAAACGAGACATGCAGGCCACAAGAGCCAGAGAAGGAGGCAAAGTGGGAGAAAAACTAAAATGTCGGCTCGCTGACTGCTCGCCTCTCGTGACGTGTACGCCCACCTCCCTCCCACTTCACTGTCGTCTGAAACTGGGTCACTATCAGTACCTTCTTGCTGGCAGCTTCCATCACTTGATACACTTTCATCATTATCTTTAGCATACTCCTCGATGTCCAATCCTTCAGTTTGAAGCACTTCAATCACTTCAGCAGCAGTAAAACGCCGTCGTCGCGATCGAAAACTCGTACTCGCCTGCGACGCCATTTTCGACACGAATGCAGATTACCAGTCGTCATGGGGTGCCAAAGTCAATCGTTTCCTGACGAGTGTATGGCTACGGAATCTCACGAAGCAACCTACCCCTTGACCCTTGACATGTTTGCAATGACCAGTGTGGCTATGGTAGGCGTGCAAGGTCTAAAGGGGAGCGTCGAAAAATTTTTAATTATCGAAACCGCTATAGCGTTCCGTCGTACGCAACCGTGCCTTTCATCACGACCGCTATAGTGTTCCATCGTACCGAATGAGTTAAACCGTCTTCACTTAAAATAAAAAAAATTCATATCTCTTCATCCAGCCCAGAACACCCCACAACACTATAAATTTTCTTGTTCAGTATACTTTACAACACACCAGGAGTGGCAGTACTTTCGTTTTTACAATTGCCAGTGCTAGTAATGTCACTTCGACTTTTATCTGGGTCATCTGGGTCAAGTCCAACTTTGGACATCAACACCGAAATATCGCCTGTATGCGCCAAATCATCATCATTTTCACTCTTATCGACAGACTGCAAATCAGAATCAGCTCCATAGGTAATGATTTCTGCAACTTCTTTTGATGCATAAGTTGTTTTTTTTGATCCGATCGACGCTCGGTGTTCAAGCGAGTCCGTCCGCCATTGTTTACACTCGCTGAATAATCATCAGCTGTAGGGGGTCACATATTCAACCACACGGGCAGAAAAGACCGTAAAACGTCACACATACATAATTAGCATCTATACATAGGAGGGAATACTGAAGTTTCCGTTGATATCTTATACGTCACTGAAAGCGTTGGGGTTTTCTGAATAAAAATGGCAAAAGTTGCCGACCAACTATTCGGTCAGTGGCACTGAAGGTATACGTTTCTTCCGACTGAATATTCGGTCGGAAGCACTGAACAGGTTAAAGACACACGGCAGCAACTGTCATCCCCCAGCATTCTGAGCCATAAAACAGAATGGAAAGGTCACATACCAGTCCCTGTGGTGTAGTGGTTAGCGCAACAGACCACTGACTGGAAGGTTGTGGATTTGAATCTCAAACAGTCCCTTCAAAACTCATTGTGGGATTTTTTTGAGCATAAAACCATATAACAAAACTTACCAGGCTTTGGTAGTGGTGGTCATCTGTGTTGCTGGTCTGAACTGCTACCTTTTCCTGTGTTACTGCATAATGCACCTGAAGACACAATAAATAAGTAAATTAAAAAAAAAAGAATATATGAATGAATAACAGACATGCCTACTCAAAACTTATCGTTTTCAAGAACAACTTCACTGAAAATCAGGAGCAGACATTCACTTTCAGGAACACAGCTGATTATAAAAATCACACACACACACACACATGCGGACACACACACAGACACAAACACACCACACACACACATACACACACACACACACACTAATACACATCGTCTATTATCATTCATTGTGGAAAGATGTTAAGTCAAAGAATGAACAAACACTAATACACACATGCAAAAAAACACATACCCACATACACGTCCGCGCACGCACACACGCAGACACACACACACACACACAGACACAAACACACCACACACACACATACACACACACGCACGCACACGCACGCACACACACACACACACTCACTCTTACCTGTGGTGTGAGATGTACAGGTTTTTTAGCCCAAAGGTAACTGTCCACTTTCTCCAGCATGTTGTGAATCACTAACCTGCGTAAAACACACAGTTCAAACTGTCACACTGTGACCCTTTCACTCCCCCACCCTGTACATGTATGCAGATAATTTGCAAACACTTTCACTCCTTCTGCCTACTCACTAAATAAGCTGCATAATTAGCCATAATAGCATAACAAAAACTTAACCATTTTGTTCTCTCAACCAAAGCTGGTGAAAAAGGTGAGGGAGTGAAAGAGTTAAAAGATGCCCTGATGGGTGTATCAATTATTGGTAAGACAACAGACTTTCAATTGGAAGGCCTGGGGTTTGATACTTCTTGGGTATCTCCCACCTGGTGAACTGAGGGTGGTGATGTTCCAATCTTCCACATCAACATGTGTGTAGACCTGTTAATGCTTAGACCCCCTTCATGTGTATATGTGTGTAGAACATCAAATACACATGTTAAAGATCCTGTAAGTCATGTCACTATCTGGTGGCTTATAGAAGCATGTAAACACCCAGCACGCACACCCACCAAAGATGCAGATTGTGCAACAACATAATGGAAAACAGTCAGTTCACCTAACAGCTTGAGTTTTTTTGTGTTCCAATAAAAAGTCTGATTATGTATAATGCACAGTGAGTCCAATTAAGTATGGAGAATAGCGCTGTAAAAGAACAAAATATACAACCCAAATCAGGCCATCAAGGATATCATAGACGACCCGTTCTGAAAAAAATTATGGGTAAGTCACACAGGCCCAGGTGTACTATGGCGTTTGCAGTTTTTGGAATGCAGAGATCCATTCTACCATCTTCCGTTTATATTTCATCTGAAAGGGTAAATTTTAATGTTAAAAAAGATTTTTAGTTCTCATTTCGCAGTTTTCAATTGCCTACAATCATACAAAGTTGACCGAAGGCATGAAAATTGCAAATTACAATATTCATTTCCTAACAAAATTTTAAGAAAGTATCACTGAGACTTATATCAGTTGATAAGGGCTTTAACCAGCTGTATAATTAAAAATATTTGAAACTTATCTGAAAATAGCTGATTCCGCATTTGCTGATTTTAAAACACCAATCTCCATCAATTTTTGCAGAAGGGAGAAAAATGGTATCATTATAAACCGTAGAGTCTGTGATTCATTTCTGCTATGTAAAACTGAAAGTGTGCAAAATACAAATCAGCGTTAACTTCATTACAGGCATCTCAAAGAAGAAAAAACAATGTGGTTGGAAAGTTTGTGTGTGTGTGTGTGTGTGTGTGTGTGTGTGTGTGTGTGTGTGTGTGTGTGTGTGTGTGTGTGTGTGTGTGTGTGTGTGTGTGTGTGGTGTGTGTGTGTGTGTGTGTGTGTGTGTGTGTGTGTGTGTGTGTGTGTGTGTGTGTGTGTGTGTGTGTGTGTGTTGTGTGTGGTGTGTGTGTGTGTGTGTGTGTGTGTGGTGTGTGTGTGTGTGTGTGTGTGTGTGTGTGTGTGTGTGTGTGTGTGTGTGTGGTGTGTGTGTTGTGTGTGTGTGTGTGTGTGTGTGTGTTGTGTATGTGTGGTGTGTGTGTGTGTTGTATGTATGTGTGCGGTGTGTGTATTGTGTGTATGTATGTATGTGTGCATGCGTGTATTTGTGTGCTGTGTGTGCGTGGTGATGGTGTGTGTGCTGCATGGTTGTGTTGTGGGATGTGTGTGTGTGTGTGTGTGTGTGTGTGTGTGTGTGTGTGTGTGTGTGTGTTGTGTTATGTGTATGTGTATGTGTGTATGTGTATATGTGTAAATGTGTATATGCACATTCCACTTCTAAAATAGACGTCTACACACACAAAAATGACATGGTTTGGTCAACTGATAACAGTTAAATATTCTGATTCATATGAAATCATCACCAACTGACTTTTGCTGGTGTTCCAGAGCAGACAGCCCCAGGCAGGTCCTGTAGAAGTCAGCAGTGAAGACCTCCCCTGTGCCTTGGTCACCTTGGTCACCTTGACCACAAGCCTGTAACAGCTGTATGGCCGTGCTGGCCCCCAGCCTCTGTGCTGCCAGCATGCCCAGTGACATCCAGCTTAAACACTCCTTGTTGTCAGCACCTGAAACAGGTCATTGTCCAGACTTTGTTAATGTAACATAGAAACTATGACCAAAAAAAAAATTTATGACTCCCACACTCTATCCACCAACTGCAAAAATTTAACCCTTTGGTCATAGTTTCTATGTATATATATATATATATATATATATATATATATATATATATATATATATATATATATATATATATATATATATATATATATGTGTACATACATAGATTTTTTTTTTGGTCATAGTTTCTATGTTACATTAACCTTTTGACTCCCACACTCTATCCACCAACTGCAAAAATTTAACCCTTTCACTCCCTCACCCTATCTACCAGCTTCTTTCATTGTGGACATTTATACCTTGCAATACCTCTCTTCTCTCTCTACCTTTCCCCAATTTTGGCACCTCAATGTTGATCATACAGGGTTTACAACTGTTGTTGATTTCAACCAAACAAATGAAGGCAACTGTACCTTACTTAACCCTTTGACTCCTGTATCCTATCCACTAACTGCAAAAACTTAACCCTTTGACTGCTCCATCCTATCCAACAGCTTCATGCTTCCACATAGTCCTGTAAATTAGGGGTATTTTCCACTTAGGTGACTGATGAAAATGCACACCTTGGTCTGATTCTTCATTTAAGATTTGGTGCCTTATAAGTATTATATTATCACTATTATTATTATTATTATTATTATTATTATTATTATTATTATTTATTATTATTATTATTATATGGAATTTATTCCAAGCAGAGACACGCTATTTTGAAGAAATTAAAACTGAAACTACTGCACTCACACTGAAACAGAAATTTTGATATATCATAATCCTTTACATCCTTTATCACCAATTCTGTTCATGTTGCTAACAGTCCAGCCGACCACAACAGCCACATCAGGACTAACACTACGTTACAAATATGTTAAAGACAACTCCAAACCTAATAAAAAATATGACAGCCAAAAACCAAGCACATGATTAGCATTTCAAGTCTAAAACACTTAACACAAGAATCACACCAGCAAATGACAGATTTGGCATAAATGGATAATGGACCATAATATTACTAGTGTCTCCATTGTTTTTACAGTCTGGACAGCTAAGAAAAACACAAGTAACTTACCAACACTAGATGCTCATTCAGTAAGGAAATCAAACATACAACTAACTTACCAACAAATCTTAGCTCAGTAGGTACAGTAAAACTAACTTAACAATACCAAACACTCTTGTAACAAGCAAAAGTAATTCTAACTTATCAACACCAGATACCCTTTCAGTAAGTAAAACTAACTAACCAACACCAGACGCCCTTTCAATAAGCACAGTAAAACTAACTAACCAACACCAGACGCCCTTTCAATAAGCACAGTAAAACTAACTAACCAACACCAGACGCCCTTTCAATAAGCACAGTAAAACTAACCAATCAACACCAGACGCCCTTTCAATAAGTACAGTAAAACTAACCAATCAACACCAGACGCCCTTTCAATAAGCACAGTAAAACTAACCAATCAACACCAGACGCCCTTTCAATAAGCACAGTAAAACTAACCAATCAACACCAGACGCCCTTTCAATAAGCACAATAAAACTAACCAATCAACACCAGACGCCCTTTCAATAAGCACAGTAAAACTAACCAATCAACACCAGACGCCCTTTCAATAAGCACAGTAAAACTAACCAATCAACACCAGACGCCCTTTCAATAAGTACAGTAAAACTAACCAATCAACACCAGACGCCCTTTCAATAAGCACAATAAAACTAACTAACCAACACCAGATGCCCTTTCAATAAGTACAGTAAAACTAACTGACCAACACCACATGCCCTTTCAATAAGTACATTAAAACTAACCAACACCACATGCCCTTTCAATAAGTACAGTAAAACTAACTAACCAACACCACATGCCCTTTCAATAAGTACATTAAAACTAACCAACACCACATGCCCTTTCAATAAGTACAGTAAACCTAACTTACCAACACCACATGCCCTTTCAATAAATAAAACTAACTAACCAACATCAGATGCCCTTTCAATAAGTACAGTAAAACTAACTAACCAACACCACATGCCCTTTCAATAAGTACATTAAAACTAACCAACACCACATGCCCTTTCAATAAGTACATTAAAACTAACCAACACCACATGCCCTTTCAATAAGTACAGTAACACTAACTAACCAACACCACATGCCCTTTCAATAAGTACAGTAACACTAACTAACCAACACAATGCCCTTTCAATAAGTACAGTAAAACTAACTAACCAACACCAGATGCCCTTTCAATAAGTACAGTAAAACTAAACCAACACCAATGTCCTTTCAATAAGTACAGTAAAACTAACACCAACACCAATGTCCCTTTCAATAAGTACAGTAAAACTAACTAACCAACACCAGATGCCCTTTCAATAAGTACATTAAAACTAACCAACACTAATGCCCTTTCAATAAGTACAGTAAAAAACTAACCAACACTAGATGCCCTTTCAATAAGTACATTAAAACTAACCAACACAGATGCCCTTTCAATAAGTACATTAAAACTAACACAACACTAGATGCCCTTTCAATAAGTACATTAAAACTAACCAACACTAGATGCCCTTTCAATAAGTACAGTAAAACTAACTTACCAACATCTGATGCTCTTTCTGATCCTGGCGAATCCAACTCAGCAGTTTCTCGGTCAGACTTCATGTTTCCAGAGTGGAAAGTACCATCAGCATTAAAAGCTTCTTCCCAGTGTATTCCTCCACCTACTGCACTCCTGTCTACGGCTGGCGGTGTTGACACCATGGAAGTCGCTTCAGACACAGGAGGTGGAACAGACGTGGTGGTGGTTGGGGTAGGGGCTGGGGGGAGGGGGAGGTCTGTGTGGGATGACGGTTCCTGGACAGGTGGCTGTGAGGAAGACACTCGCTGGAAGAGGTGGAGAAGGTGCTTCCACTGTTCCACGTCATGGGGGGTAAATCCTACAAGACACCACAGAGAGTCAGACAGGAGAATGCTACAAGATACGCCCATCTCTCTCACTTCGTCATATATACCTAACTACACACGCATTCCGCACACACACACACACACACACACACAGAGAAATGCGCGCACACACACACCACAACACACAATACACATAGAAAATGCGCGCGGACACACACACACACACACACACACACACAATCACACAGAACCACCCACACACCACACACCACACACCACCACACACACACACACAAAACACACACACAACATACATCAAACATACACATCATTCAAAACACACACGCACGACAAACACACACACACACCTCACAAAACACACACCACACACACACTCTCACCATGCACAAAACACCACACAAAACATACACACACAAAACAGAAAAAAAGAAACATGCAGAAAATCAATGAAAAAGACGACAATAACAATCAACAATTAGAAACCAACAATGATACTGACCGTATCCCTTGCGACCATTCAGTACACTGATGTCATTTAGTTTCCACCACCAGTTGTAAAGCTCTCTGCCATTGGTCAGTTTGTTTCAACAGCCTAAAACAGCCTGGCCAGTACCTGGATAAGAAAGTTTATACTTGTATTATACTACAGCTTGGAATGAAACTTAACTCAATGGAGACGCGATTTCTGCCACAGCTGCGACATGCTCAGACGCACTAATTTTGGGCATTTTACAAAAAATCCACAGTTGGGAACCAAACGAGTACAGTAACAAACTATATGTTTTTGAAAACTTCAATCCGTGCTAGTTTAGAAAAAAAATACTATAATCTTGTGCTAAGTACTCAATTTACTTATAATGGGTTTGAAAAATGTAAGAAAATAGCTTTCCGGAAAAAATTTTTTTCCCTGGGGCGAGCTCGATAAACACCAGTTCTAACTATACAAAACTAAAATAAAGTGGGTTTTTTCCACATTACAGCACCTCATCTGATCCTTCTTCCATCACTCTTTCAATAACTTCTTGTAAAGGTATATTTCTTGCCAAAACACGACATTTTGGAGCTGATGCCATGGTGTAAACATCGCATTGCCCGAGTTTCACCCATCCCATAATGTGTGCAAAAAGTAGAATTACATGTGAGTGAAAAGGGAATCGAACGTAGGGAGACACTTATCGAATAGAGGAATGACTCAGCTTTATAAGCATACCAGAGTTGTTTTCCTTCCACCAACTGCTTTAGTACCAAAATTCGCCAAAACCGTCGGTCACCTGGCGGCCGCTACATCCATCTGACACTCACACAGCGTCAGCTGCCAGGCGTCTGACAAGACGCCATTGAGTTAATCACTTGACTGCATCTGGCAAACCCGCTCATCAGTAAAGAAACTGTACTGCAGTGCGGCTGATAAACACGCTTGTCACCGATTCCTACCATTGGTCTGTTGCCAATAAACCACTCACAATGCTTCTCATGCAAATAACACGCACACCACAGGAAATGAGTTATTTTCCTTGTCACTGGTATGCAACATGGGGGTGTTTCTTTGAGTTTGGGAAAGTTTGTCAGCCGAAGTAAGTATTCTCTCGATCTCTGTGGTATGAAACTTGTGATATTTTGTAGCAGTGTTGGTTTATGCTGGATGAAGCTTTGCACAGGCTTAAGGAGTCTGCCAAATAATAACTGACAAATATGAGAAATCACTGACAGATCTGAGTGGTGTGCATAAGAAACTGTCTCTGTGCGCGAATATTTATTGAACAAATTCTGAACTCTGACCTCCACTTCACAGACATTCAATTCAATTCAATCCAGTATCACTTTATCAATCCACACAGAGGTTCATCATACACCTACAGACTCACAACAGACACAAACACCAACTTATCAGACACACATCAATAACAAATTAACCCTTTGACTCCTACACCCCATCCAGCAACTGGATAAACATAACCTTTTGACTCCCTCATCTTATCCACCAGCTTTCTGCAGGAAGCTGGTGGATAGGATGAGGGAGTCAAAAGTTAAGTTTCTGCTTTACTCTCATGGTTGACAACGCAGGCTGCTGGTGGAAAGAGTGTGGAAGTCAAAGGGTTAAAATTATTTGAGTAAAAATTGACCAATAACATCCATGGACCCACACAAACCATTAAACATCACTGTTTTAGGCACAACTCCTGTAGCTAAACAAAACTGTTAACTGTTACTGTTAATTCTGTTTAAAGCCCAGCTGACTACATACAGCCATATCAGGGCTATGACCATTTAGCTAAACAAAACACTCAACCAATAAAAACAACACGAAAAACCACAACATCATGCTTACACATGTAAACCACTCAAAGTATAAATCCAAAACACACCAAATATCACTCCTATGATGCCCTCAGAAAAACCTACCTGTGTTTCCAACAAGCGTCCAACGCCTCAACCGTTTCTCCATCCCTCAGGAGTGACAGAACACATTCCAGTAACTCGTCGACGATGTCAGGAGAAAGTCTGGAGGTGTTGACGCTCGCTTTCAAACGCATGCTGCTGGAGACTTGGGATGCTGAAGAATGGGAGAGGAGGAAAGAGGAATGAAGGTGAAGGAGACACCCCAGCACTGCCAGCCTTGTTTCTCTGAAGCTGCACAGCTGTTTCACTATCTCCATCCTGTTCACAGACAGAAATGGGTCATATAATGGGTCATACAATGAGTCATATCATTCACTAAGAAAAGATGAAGAAAATTAAAATCAATGCAGCAGAAATAAGGATCTATAGATTTCTCAGAGTCAAATGGACAGACAGAAGAACAAACAATAGCGTGTTAAAGGAACTGAATGTCGGGTGCCAGCTGCTGACAGAGATCAATAAAAGAAAGCTGAAATACGTAGGCCAAGTGATCTGAAACACCAAAACACATCTGATGTCAATGGTCCTGCAGGGGTAAGTTGAGGCGAGGAGAAAAAAGTGGACGACTGCACACCTTCTGTTTCAACAACATCGCTGAAGTCTGTGGTCTGGAGATCCAGGAGGTCACCCACAGATGTCTCAAACGTGTGACCTGGAGAAAATTGTGATGTCAAGTGTGGCTCCTACCGCCAATCCCGGCGAGGGAGTGAGTGTATGTTTGAGTGTATCATTCAATACAGATAAATAACATTTAGTACATAATTCAATGCAGACAAGTAATAAATGTACTGGTATGATAATGTTTATGCTGCATTGATTATTAGTGTATGTACCTGTTTATTGTACTGCATTACTGTGTTAACATCACAATATTTATGCTGTTTGTAAAGTGAAACAGCATTCTCTGACATGTATGTTTGTTCTATATAAATGGATTTCTTATTTCTGTTCTTGTTATTATCGTTGTTGTTGTTGTTATTGCTGTTGTTGTTCTTCTTATCATCATTATCAAGTAATAGTTAGCATATAAATCAATACAGATTCACAATATTCAGCATATCATTCCTTACAAATGAGTAGCACTTAGGAACTTAGCAAATATTTCTATACAGATATATGATACTTAGCATACGATTCAATACAGATGGTAATTTAGCATGCTGTTCAATACGAATACATAATATTTAGTGCATAAATCTTTACAAATGTGTAATACTCAGCACATAATTCAATAAGATATGTAATTTAGCACATCATTCAATACAGAAATGTAATAATTTACATATATGTACAATTCAATATAGATACATGGAATATTATTCAATACAGATACATAAAATTTGGCATATAATTCAATCTATATATGGCACATCTTCATACTCATACTGTTTATGGCCCAGCTGACCGCTAAAGCTATATCAGGGCTAACGCTGCATTAAAAACAGCTCTGAGTCTAATAAAAAATAAAAAACACTAAAAAAAAACACACCCAAGTACATGACTAAAGTCTAAAATCTAAGTACACAACTATCTTTACTGTATTTTAAAAAAATTTCCTATAAGCATGATCAAATCAGATGGAATCTATCAATTTTTTTAAATAACTTGAAAATCTGGACAAACATCTTTGAAAAGTACTTAAAGGAGTCTGCCCTATAGTGCTTATGTCTCTCATTGTGCAAGTCCTAGCATTTTAGCCATTTGACTCCTGTACCCTGTCCACCAGCATCCTGTATTGTCAATCATGCTAGCAAAGCAAAAACTTAACCCTTTGACTCCCTCATCCTATCCACCAGCTTCCTGCAGGAGGCTGGTGGATAGAGTGAGGGTGTCAAAGTTGGTGGATAGGGTGCAAGAGTCAAAGAGTTAATAAATAAGATGATGTTTGGTTTATCACATGGTAAGCACCATGGCGCGTCTTCAGTTTTTAAAAGGTAATAGGTATGAAATAGGTAAAAAACATGAAATCCCCTCATGTAAAATAACAGCAAATGGCACAACCTTGACACAGGTTAATAAGTTCAAATACCTGGGAACGGTCATTTCATCAGACGGCAGATGCACATCGGAAATGGCTGGCAGAATCGGCCAAGCCAAAACAGCATTCAAGAAGATGACAAGCATTCTTACCAACAAATGCCTATCAATTAACATCAGGAAGAGAGTCCTTGAATGTTATATAGAACCAATACTGTTGTACGGATGCGAGGCGTGGACAGTCAGCAAGCAAAGCCAGAGCAAGATTGAGGCAGCCGAGATGTGGTTTCTCAGAAGAATGTTGAGAGTTCCATGGACAGCAAAGAAAACAAACGAGACAGTCTTGATGGAGGCAGACACAAATAGATCACTCATAAGGAAGATTAGGAAAAGACAAGCAACATTTACAGGCCATTTTATGAGGAAGGGGGATTTGGAGCACCTGGTCACAATGGGAAAGCTGGAGGGAAAGAGAGCACCAGGTAGACCCAGGGAGAGAATGCTGGACGGACTTGCAGAGTGGCTGGGAATGAGGAGGGTGGGGGAGATGCTGGGGGCAACGAGAGATAGAGATGGTTGGAAGTCCACGGTCGCCAACGCCATGAGGCAGGGCACCTGATGATGATGATGATGATGAATAGGTATGAGTGAGTGTATAATATTGTTTTCATTGTATGGTTTCCAAGAACAGATGGAAGGAACTGCTAAAGGTCTGAGCAGATTTGGAAAAGTTTGTTGTTGTCTGTCTGGTTGCTCCAATCCTCCTGCCAGACATGTTTCATACACGTTTCTACTTTTGGTTTCAGATCTGTGAAAAGGTTGAATGATTTAGACATCTTTTCCATTGTGGCATTTTTGGTGAGGCAGTCAGCTATTTCACTGCCTCATGCCTAAAATATCAACACAGCTAGGAACACAGGCAAGAACAATTTTAATTTAACCCTTTCACCCCCTTACTCCGCCAGCTTCCTGCAATTTTTGCTGGTGGTGAAGAGGGTGCGGGAGTCAAAGGGTTAAGGCAAAAAACCTAATTTGACAGAATAATACAGTGAATGAAATATTAAAGAACCTTCAACTTTATTTTTTTTTTCTCCACACATATTTATGTGGACATGCGATTTACTGTCATCTATTCCAAAAACAGTGAGAGTCACTATAATCAGAAGCGTCTGAATATAGACATGTGTGGTCTCTAAAGTTTCCTATTAAAAAAGAGCTAAAGATGGCGCAGCATAGGTTTCATCCACGAGGAAAAAAATACCAGTTTAAGTTCTGCTTCGTAATGAGTTGCATTGTCAAGAGAAAAATGTACAAAGGGATAAAATATAACCTGCAATTAAACGCTTCGAATGTAACCAACATATAACAGTTTGATTTTAAAGTTTCTAAAGACAGCCTTACTGTGTCCAGAAATTCTATGCATGTAATCACACCCATGCCATCTAATGGAAACAGAAATTTCTATATATATGCTACCACACATATGCCAGGTGATGGGAAAAGATCCTAATTAATCAGGCTAAATGTTAAAAGCTTCACAGAAATCCTACAGCTGGAAATCCATAAGCACAGAGAGGAACGACAACGGAAAAGTGCGATACAGTATGCCGCAACAGCTATATTTAAATCCATAAATTTTTTTATTATACATGATAGAGTTTGGCTGCTTTCTGCCTTTATTTGTTTTGATGCATGGCACTGAAACAGCATGGAACCTGCTCAATACATGTATGTACTGTGGGCGGGGATAGATGGCACCGCTACCACATATTTCTCTGTGGAATCTCTGTGGCAACATAAAAAGATACCACATCATTACCATGCTGCTATTGGTGCTGTTCTGAACAGATGGATTCAGACAATAACATTTTCGTTGGAGCGATTTCTATTGTGCCAGTGCTGTTCAGTTGCTGTTCAGTTTCTGTACCTATAGATTTCCAGCTTACCACCTGCTTCTCACCTGCCAACAGACGGTGTGGCACCAAGACGCTGCGTGAGGTACCTGCTGACCACCTCTTGAGGTGATTTGGAACACAAACGACACAGGCGTAATATATCCCCTAGCTTCACCCGCTGTGGGACCTCACTGATGAAGTCTGTCACCCTCGTGGCATTCAGCTCAAACAGGCTGCACAGCAAAACACCACAGCACACCTATTCATCCCATAAGTCTGTGGACACGATGGTCAAGTAGGTAAAAATCAGACTTCCAATCAGAAGGTCTTGCATTCGATTCCCCTAGACACCTCTACCTAGTGGGTAAAAGGGTGGAGATTTTTCCAATCTCCCAGGTCAACATGTGTGCAGACCTGCCAGTTCCTAGACCCACTTCGTGTATACATGCATGCAGAATATCAAATACACATGTTAAAGATCTTGTGAGTCATCAAGTGGCTAGATCATGAAAACAGGAAAGCACCCAGTCAAGCACACACTCCAAAAATGAAGTATGCAGACTGTGCAGCAACATGTTGCCAAACTAATGTTTATACATGCACCCAAGAAAAAATCAAATAAAAAAAAATCAGTCAGTCCTGTTAACAAGCACAGAGTAACTGCTATGTACAACGGTAATTCATCATCATGATTATAATCATAATCCTTATAATAAGATGGACAACCAGGGGAAGAGTAGTTTTCCTTGTTGCACATGTCAGCACACACAGTATATGATGGGACGGGCTTCAAGGACTTACCTCTACCTTAAATCAGTTCAAGTTAATGAAACAAGAGGATACATATTTTCATAGCAAAGGTCTTTGTCAAACACAAAACGAATAAATATATAAACAAATAAATGAATGAATGAATAAAAAACTAACAAAAAATCAAACCACAAAATCTGGTTCCCTTCTCATTTATCATTTATAATGGTGGTTGGGTTGGATGTTTTATTTATTATTCAGTTGATTCAACCCAATCAAATGAATAATAAATAAAAACAATGTAAATAAATGGATAAATAAATGAATAAATATTTTGCTAATAAATGAATAATAAGATAAACAAATGAATAAAATTTTGCTAATAAATGAATAATTAGCTTTATGTATGTGGGAGTAGGACTGCGAGTGGTGCATTGTTTTTTAACAGTATGGAAGATTGGGTAAAAACGCTACATGAGGACAGCATTTCTGTTCTTTTTTCTTTAACTTTGACTCCTGACACTGTCCACCAGCACACCGCATTGTCAACATGCTTGCAAAACAAAAACTTAACCCTCTGACTCCTTCACCCTATCCACCAGCTTCCTGCAGGAAGTTTGTGGGTAGGGACAGAGAGTCAAAAGATTAAGTTTCTGCCACTGGTGAATAGGGTGCAGGTGTCAAAAGGGTTAACCATGATTATGATTATCACTAACAAAAAAATCAGGAAGAGACAAGCAACATTATCCATTTTATGAGGAAAAGAGAATTAGAGCACCTGGTCACAACAGGAAAGCTGGAGGGAAAGAGAACACCACGCAGACCCAGGGAGTAAATATTGGACAGACTGCAGGGTGGCTGAGGACAGAGAGGGTGAAAGATGTGCTTGCGATGACAAGGGATAGATGCATAAGGAGGGCCATGATCGCCAACACAATGCGACAGGGCATATGATGATGATGATGAACAAAAAGAGGAAGGGACAGTAACCTTGCAACATGGCCAAGGAAGGCGTGTTTGCTGGGGAGGATACCAGAGCGGAGATAGTCCAGGGCTCCTGTGACATCCTTGTCCTGAATCTTCGTCCATACAATGTCTCCATGACCCAGTGCTGTACGCATACACAAACACATTTCTTTAGTGAACATACACATATATACACACACCACGTTTAGTTTACTCAGTGACCACACAAACACAAAAAAACAAACCCGTTCATACACACACATGAACACTCAACACACACACACACACAACACACACACACAATACACACCACACACACACACACACACACACACACACACACACACACACAACACACACACACCACACACAACACACACACACACACACACACAGTGTCTTAGTGAATATATACAAACATGAACTCACAAATGTATGCAAACGTACACATGCCCACAACCACACACACACACACACACACACACACACACACACACATGCCTGCATGTGCACACACAAAGAAAATGTTCATGCATTAATACGTTTTTCACATGTAAACACTACAGATTTTACTCTGAACTTCTCTCTCTGCTGAAAATGAATGTAAACCTTCAGCTACAGGTCTAAATCTCAACAAAACTTAATAAAACTTCAACATTTGACAAAACTATTACAATTTGCAATTTTCATACATTCAATCCACTTTGCCCTTTGTAGCTTTTATTTTTGCTATCAAAATTGTATGACTGTTGGCATCTAAAACAGCAAGGCAATCATTGAAATTGTCTTTTTCAACACTGAAATTCATTAAAAAAAAAAAAAAAAAGAATTGATGAAACAGACAGCTATGCCCTAAAACTGCAAAAATCCCAATTTTCATCAACTGATCATTAATCATCATTCCAGATCTCTAGCACAACTCGACCTGTGCAAGCTACCAGTGATTTCTTGGGAACAGGTCACACTTGAAACAAATAATGGCCACATCACAGCAAAATAAAAGCCACATCACAGCAAAGAAAACAAACAAGAAAGCCTTGAAGGAGGCAGACACAAAAAGATCATTTATAAAGAAGTTAAGAAAAAGACAAGCAACATTTACAGGACATTTTATGAAGGAAGAGAAATTAGAGCACCTGCTCACAACAAGAAAGCTGGAGGGAAAGAGAAAACCTTTGGTGAACATACTACACAACAAAGAACAAAACCACAAGCAAATGACACAGAAAGTAAAATGTAAGACAGTTACCTTGGCAACAAGTGATCAGAGCACACCAGGTGGCGTACACTTCTTTCCCATCACCCTCCATCAGCAGGTGCCGCAGTTTCCACAGGGGGACCAGGTAAAAGTACAGCCGCACAAACAGCGCTCTCTCCTCGTCCCTCACTTCAGCAGTGTTTGAAACATGCTTAGGACCCTTGAAGTCCGTGTCATGTGTATTGCATGTCCTGCCTTCCTGATGATGTGCACACTGACAAACTGAAGTGACAGAATCTTTGTTGAAGGCTTGATGTGTTGCTTTGGGTTCTGCGTTTAATTTAGCACAAACAGTGCATGAATTGGACAACAATGACTTATTACCGTTGGCACTTGAATGCTGACTGTGAGAATTCCATTCTTCAGAGTTCACACAATGAAGACCTTTGTCACCGTGTGAAGGAAAGCTGCACTCTGCATCACTGAAAGACTTAAAAGAGGAAGGGACGGTATCTGAGGTTTGTTCTTTAGCACTGATTGTCTTGGGCTCTGTGGAACCACCGCTGGGGACAGCAAACATTGTGGAAGCATTCCCAAAGCACCCACACTCTAAGCAATATGAAACAAGAGTAGGATAACACTGTATGCTGCTGAGGCGACAGGTGAAAAGGATCTTTAACATGGCAGATACGGGACCAGTCTATGTGCTTGCTAATTTCCGAATCCTTCACAGTTTCATCAGCAGGAAGACTTTTCAACTCAGGCACTATGTCTTTCTGTTTGGATACTTCGTCAACGACTTGGTGATTCTTGGACACTGTGACGACACTCTGTCACTTACGTCCACAGGAGAGTTCTGGGTCTGGCTGTCAGATTTATTAGCATTTTGTTCCATTGGATTGGCCCCAGATTGCTTGTCAGACTGTCACCATCACTGGTAAGTGCCCTTGGTACATGAGAATATGTTGGGACCAGTTACAACAGCAACAACACTGCTGTTACCAGTGACTGACTCTTCACCTCCATCACTGTTAGAAGCTGAACAATCATGATCAGTTTTACCGTTGGTCTCTAACTGTTCCAGCGACTTCACTGCATCTGACACGCCTTCATCAATATTTTGGCTCAAAACTAATACGCAGTTACGGTCTTCTGCAGCGGTGTCTTCTACCCTGGGATCAACGATGCTGCTGTTCATCACTGATTCTGCTGGACAGCTAAGGTTTCCATTTCTTCCAGCCTCAGAGTTCATTGCAACGTCCCCACTGAAGTTAGCGGAGTTTTGATTTTCTACTTTCTCTTTGGAAAACAGACTGTTATCTCTAAGCTGAGCGGCAGCTTCCATTTTATCTTTCTCTGCTTGTCGGCGACACATCTCCCACTGATAAGCCTTGAGGGTTCGGTTTAGTTCCGCTGCCCAGTTATTTAACACCGTTTTCAAATCTTCACGACTCAACAGAACGCTGTGGTCCCTCAGTTGTTTCTCAATGATTTCTGTGTGTATCAGGAGGGGCTCCAGGCTGACCGGGCAAGACATGTAGAGGTCAGGATCCACAGATGATGGAACTTCGTCACAGTAGTCCACATCAATGTCATCTTTGGAGGACGGCATAGACAAGACAGTTGGCTGAAAAAGAATAACATAAAATATTGAACTAAAAATAACAAAGATTTTTATATTCAACTTGTTTTTAATAACAGTGAACAGATGTCGTAAAATTCACAGACAGACAAACTCAACCTGTCCTCACATCTTTAGACATTATGTATCTCTCCCATAGCTGACTGCCTTGTTGACACAACCATGACTTGACATCTGATGTCTCCAGCAAACACTAATATGTTCATTGCCTTTCTTGTTGTTGCTGTTTTTTTTTTCATACAGAAAGAAGTTCCCAAACTGATTCACGCAAAGGCTTCTGATAAAGAATTTGACACTGTGAGTGGTATACCGTAGAACCTGGAAAAAATAAATATATGTGACACTGAGCCTTTATGGAAGGACAGTGTTGTGTAAGAATGCCAGGAAAGATCTTGTTTTTCAGCCTACATGTACCTGTTTTGATTAATCATAACAACAAAGCCATCACATAATTTATTTTAAATAATCAAAGCCATCATGAATATAAACTTAAATATGATTATTCAGAAACTTCAGATTTCTTCCATTTTCCAATCATTTTAATTTCAGCTTCATGCTGTTTGTGGTTAATACTTGGTTACTTTCTATGCCTTGGCCAAAATTGTGCAATTTGAGATACAAGTCAAGCTCCTTGACTGTGATTCCATTGTGTTAATCTAATCAATCTCTCTCTTGTGGCCCTGTCAACCCAACTGGGTTGAGGGGTTGTAGGTTCAACCCCTGGGTAGGTCATATAGTAAAGCCGGCTCCCTGGCTCCTGTAACAGAGCCATGGACTCAGATCTGATGTCTTGAGTTCAATCCCAGCATGTAACATAAAAACTGGCCTGCTTTCTGTTTGTCTTAATATTCCAACCATTCTGGTAGCATCAGCTTCATGATCCACAGATCCCGTTCCTCATCCCCTCCATCAAAGTGAAGACCTTGTCAGGACAAAGGTTTTGCAGGAGTGCAAGACGTCTGACAGATAACCGATGTTAGAATGGGTGGAGCACTTAAGGAATTGTCTTAAGATGTTAGAATGAGTGGAGCACTTAAGGAATTGTCCAAAGATGTTAGAATGGGTGGAGCACTTAAGGAACTGTCCAAAGATGTTAGAATGAGTTGAGCACTTAAGGAATTGTCTTAAGATGTTAGAATGGGTGGAGCACTATAGGAATTGTCTTAAGATGTTAGAATGAGTGGAGCACTTAAGGAATTGTCTTAAGATGTAAGAATGGGTGGAGCACTGTAGGAATTGTCCAAAGATGGTAGAATGGGTGGAGCACTTAAGGAACTGTCCAAAGATGTAAGAATGAGTGGAGCACTTAAGGAATTGTCTTAAGATGTTAGAATGAGTGGAGCACTTAAGGAATTGTCTTAAGATGACAGAATGAGTGGAGCACTTTAAGGAATTGTCCAAAGATGTTAGAATGAGTGGAGCACTTAAGGAATTGTCTTAAGATGGTAGAATGGGTGGAGCACTATAGGAATTGTCCAAAGATGACAGAATGAGTGGAGCACTTAAGGAATTGTCCAAAGATGTTAGAATGAGTGGAGCACTTAAGGAATTGTCCAAAGATGTTAGAATGAGTGGAGCACTATAGGAATTGTCTTAAGATGGTAGAATGAGTGGAGCACTATAGGAATTGTCTTAAGATGGTAGAATGGGTGGAGCACTTAAGGAATTGTCTTAAGATGGTAGAATGAGTGGAGCACTTAAGGAATTGTCTTAAGATGGTAGAATGAGTGGAGCACTTAAGGAATTGTCCAAAGATGTTAGAATGAGTGGAGCACTATAGGAATTGTCTTAAGATGGTAGAATGAGTGGAGCACTATAGGAATTGTCTAAAGATGGTAGAATGGGTGGAGCACTATAGGAATTGTCCAAAGATGGTAGAATGGGTGAGCACTATAGGAATTGTCCAAAGATGTAGAATGAGGTGGAGCACTATAGGAATTGTCCAAAGATGGTAGAATGGGTGGAGCACTATAGGAATTGTCCAAAGATGTAGAATGGGTGGAGCACTTAAGGAATTGCCCAAAGATGGTAGAATGAGTGGAGCACTATAGGAATTGTCAAAGATGTAGAATGAGTGGAGCACTTAAGGAATTGTCCAAAGATGGTAGAATGGTGGAGCACTATAGGAATTGTCCAAAGATGGTAGAATGGTGGAGCACTATAGGAATTGTCCAAAGATGGTAGAATGGGTGGAGCACTATAGGAATTGTCCTAAGATGGTAGAATGGGTGGAGCACTTAAGGAATTGTCCAAAGATGGTAGAATGAGTGGAGCACTTAAGGAATTGTCCAAAGATGTAGAATGAGTGGAGCACTTAAGGAATTGTCCAAAGATGTAGAATGAGTGGAGCACTATAGGAATTGTCCAAAGATGGTAGAATGGTGGAGCACTTAAGGAATTGTCCAAAGATGGTAGAATGAGTGGAGCACTAAGGAATTGTCCAAAGATGGTAGAATGAGTGGAGCACTATAGGAATTGTCCAAAGATGTAGAATGAGTGAGCATGGATGTGGAGTGCACTATAGGAATTGTCCAAAAGATGGTAGAATGGGTGGAGCACTATAGGAATTGTCCTAAAGATGGTAGAATGAGTGGAGCACTTAGGAATTGTCCAAAGATGGTAGAATGGTGAGCACTATAGGAATTGTCCAAAGATGGCAGAATGAGTGGAGCACTATAGGAATTGTCCAAAGATGGTAGAATGGGTGGAGCACTATAGGAATTGTCCAAAGATGGTAGAATGGTGGAGCACTATAGGAATTGTCCAAAGATGGTAGAATGGGTGGAGCACTGATAGGAATTGCTAATAAGATGGTAGAATGGGTGGAGCACTATAGGAATTGTCCAAAGATGGTAGAATGGGTGGAGCACTATAGGAATTGTCCAAGATGTAGAATGGTGGAGCACTATAGGAATTGTCTAAGATGGTAGAATGGGTGGAGCACTATAGGAATTGTCCAAGATGGTAAGAATGGGGGGAGCACTAAGGAATTGTCCAAAGATGGTAGAATGGGTGGAGCACTATAGGAATTGTCCAAAGATGGTAGAATGGGTGGAGCACTATAGGAATTGTCCAAAGATGGTAGAATGGGTGGAGCACTATAGGAATTGTCCAAAGATGGTAGAATGGGTGGAGCACTAAGGAATTGTCCAAAGATGTAGAATGGGTGGAGCACTATAGGAATTGTCCAAAGATGGTAGAATGGGTGGAGCACTATAGGAATTGTCCAAAGATGTAGAATGGGTGGAGCACTATAGGAATTGTCCAAAGATGGTAGAATGGGTGGAGCACTATAGGAATTGTCAAGATGTAGAATGAGTGGAGCACTATAGGAATTGTCCAAAGATGTAGAATGGGTGGAGCACTTAAGGAATTGTCAAAGATGGTAGAATGGGTGGAGCACTATAGGAATTGTCTAAAGATGGTTAGAATGAGTGGAGCACTATAGGAATTGTCCAAAGATGGTAGAATGGTGGAGCACTAAGGAATTGTCCAAAGATGACAGAATGGTGGAGCACTTAAGGAATTGTCCAAAGAAGAATGGATGAATAGAGTGTGGAGCACTATAGGAATTGTCCAAAGATGACTAGAATGGAGTGGAGCACTATAGGAATTGTCCAAAGATGACAGAATGGGTGGAGCACTATAGGAATTGTCCAAAGATGTAGAATGGGTGGAGCACTATAGGAATTGTCCAAAGATGGTAGAATGGTGGAGCACTATAGGAATTGTCCAAAGATGACAGAATGGGTGGAGCACTTAAGGAATTGTCCAAAGATGGTAGAATGGGTGGAGCACTATAGGAATTGTCCAAAGATGAGAATGGGTGGAGCACTTAGGAATTGTCAAGATGAGAATGGTGAGCACTATAGGAATTGTCCAAAGATGACAGAATGGTGGAGCACTATAGGAATTGTCCAAAGATGAGAATGGTGGAGCACTATAGGAATTGTCCAAAGATGACAGAATGGGTGGAGCACTATAGGAATTGTCCAAAGATTGACAGAGTGGAGTGGAGCACTATAGGATCAAATGATGTCCACTAAGGATTGTCAGAATGGGTGGTAGCACTAAGGAATTGTCCAAAGATGTAGGGTGGGGCATATAGAAGTCAGATGTAGAAGTGAGCACAGGAATTGTCCAAAGATGACAGAATGGTGGGATTGGATGCCTATAAGGAATGTCCTAAGATGTGTAGAATGGGTGGAGCACTATAGGAATTGTCTTAAGAATGTGTTAAGCAAATGGGTGGTGCACTTAAGGAATTGTCTATTTAGAATGGTAGCAAGAATGAAGGTGGGTTGCACTTAAGGAATTGTCCAAAGATGGTAGAATGGGTGGAGCACTTAAGGAATTGTCTTAAGATGTTAGAATGGGTGGAGCACTACAGGAATTGTCCAAAGATGGTAGAATGGGTGAAGCACTATAGGAATTGTCTGAGTCTGACGAATCCCTCTTGAATGTGTTAAACGCCAAACTGTCTCCCCTTCTCCCTTTCTTTCCCATTTTCCAGGATTCTGTAATCAATTCAAAGCAGCATACCATGAGATAATAAGGTGGGCTCCTTGATGGTGACCTTGACACCAGCAGGTTTTTCTCCTTCACCCGACGAATCAGTGACCTTGTGCTGCTACTGAACCTTGTTACCCTGGGCACAGATAACATAAACGGATTCAGATGTGTTATCTCCAGACATGTAAAAAGAGAATACAGATGCAGATTTAACCCTCTGACTCCCGCACCCTGTCCACCAGCATCCTGCAATGTCAACCATGCTAGCATAGCGAAGACTTAACAGTTTGAAGTTTTTGCTGTTGGTGGACAAGGTGCGGGAGTCAAAGGTTAATGTCCGAAACAAAACAGGCAGAAATATTTGGCTAACTTAACTATGTCAAGTGCACAAAAACGACAACAGTGAGTCATCGAGTCTAGGACTTTCTTTTATAACTTTGTTAATGTTGGTGTGTTTTTGAATGATTTGTCCATTCCGTAAGTTAGCATTCAATGTCGAGCTGCCTACTAATAAAGGAATGACATTACTGAATAAACAAACAACTGAATCGAAAAAGATGGCAAATCCCATATAAGAGTAATCAACAAATTAATTAATTAATGTTCCACTGTCAAATTAAAAAAAAAACCTACAAAAATTCAAGCTTTTCCTCTCAGCTTGCATGTAGTGTGTGTGTGTGTGTGTGTGTGTGTGTGTGTGTGTGTGTGTGTGGTGTGGTGTGTCGTGTCGTGCATGTGTCTTTGTTGTGTGTGTGTGTGTGATAGGAATGATAAGATGTGTGTGTAGTGGAGAGATGAATGTGTGTGTGTGTGTGTGTGTGTGTGTGTGTGTGTGTGTGTGTGGTGTGTGTGTGTGTGTGTGTGTGTGTGTGTGTGTGCATGCGTGCGTGCGTGCATGCGCGTGTGTGTGCACGCGAGCATGTGCACATGCATGTGTGTTTGTCTATTACTTCTTTCTACAGACAATAAATGCTTAAAACACTACTCTGACTTCCTGCATAAACACAAACTGTCTCAAATTACCTCTCTTTGACGGAAGCAATTTTCTGTTTGGAAGCTTCTGTGATGAGGTTTTTCATCAAGGACAGGTCGTGGATATTACCCCCTCCTTCCACGCCACTCACAGAAGCCGCTGACACACCAAGAGCAGACAACCTCTCAATGAGAGGGGGGATGATTTCGTTCTCCGGACTGGTGGAGGTAATAATGGTAGGTCACTGTTTCCTCCATGCACATGTCCAGTTTCTACTATGTCAGCAAGCTCCATGCTACATGCAATATCCTGGCTACTTCTCAAGGCTTGAGGTCTTGGAACTTCAATACGACCGTTCATCTCCCCAGGATGTTGTAACGGTACCGTTTCTGAGTCACTGCCAACGCCACTGGCATCCTCTGACACCGCCAAAATATCCTTCCGCACATCCTCTCCAAAATCTGTCATTCCCATGTGATTTAAGGCATCCAAACCCTTGTGTGATAAGGCAGCAATCGTTGGGCCTGTAGTGGTTGAAAACACATCGCCCACCATGGGCCCTGGTGTTGTGAAAACTGCATCGCCGATGGCACTTTCCTCCTCTTCTATGCTGCTGATGGTCGCTATGGAAACAGAGTCTGGGTCAGTGTCTGTCTTTTGGTATAGGTCGTCCTGGACATTGACGGGAGAGGAGTTCAGGGACCTGATGCGCTGCAGTGCCTCTGTCAACAGAGCAGTGTCACACTTTGAAGTGCTCATGTACTACCATAGCCGTCAAAAGAATGATAACATACTTTTAAGTACACAGTGTACTGCAATACATGTCAAGCAGAATAACATAAAGTACATATGCACTGCAATACTGTCAACAGAACAGCATCACACTTTAAAATACTTATGCACTGTGTACCTGTCAAAAGAACAACAAATATTACACTTTTAAGTACTCATGTGGGAATCTGTGAACAGAATGATATTTAAGTTCCCATGCACTGCAAAAAGGTCTATTCACAGAACGCATCACATTTTTAGTACTCTTGCACTGTAATCCCTCTGTCAAAGAACAATATCACACCTTCTGTCAACAGAACTATATCACACCTTCTGTCAACAGAACTGTATCACACTTTTAAGCCCTAATCTCAAAGCTGAAAAAGAAACAACAAAATAAACCAAGTTCTGCAATAAGCAACAAAAGATGGACTCTACACGTGTTTCATGCAATACATTCATGCATTTTTCAAAACAGTCATGGGTTTTTGACTGGTGACTATTTCATTTATAATGTGTAGTGTGCCACAAAGACTGGTTGACCACTGCCAGGAAACATTCAAGATCTAACAGCCCTGGCATAAAAACACACAAGAACCACAGTCTAGTGATGGTAACATGGCTCACTGTAGCAAACATATTCAATCGCAAAAGCTATGACCACGGAGAAAAAAAATTAACAATCTGTGAGGCACGTCCAAAGAGTACATTTTTTTTTATGGCAGATTCTTGTCAGACAGCAAATGAACAACACACACACACACACACACACACACACACACACACACACACACACACACACATACATACACACAATGAAGTCATAATATTGTCATAGTCATATTACAGTCACATAGGGGGAAAAAAGAAGGTGTTGCTGTACTATGGCAACATATTCTCCTCAGGGAAAACAGCTCTAATTTCATGTAGGAAAGTTCTGTTGTGATAAAATAACAATGTTCACAATTACATGATGCACACAACTTTTCCAGAAACAAAGCTAAAGGATTCTGGTGGCACACATGAGGACCTGGGTATCACACTCTGAGAATACCAGGACTGTAGTGGCACACACACACACCCTGGGTATCATCCTATAAATCAGAGAATTTGATTTTAAATGCCCTTTTAACCCTTTCACAGCCAAAGTGTAAATAAAAAGGTGAATCGCCTGTGCCACGGTGTTTTAAACATTTTGACTTAAAATTTTCAAAAATTTGCATCTCTTCATCTAGTCCAGAAAACCCCACAACACTATATACTTTCTTGTTCAGTATACTTTACAACACACCAGGAGCAGCAGTACTTTCGTTTTTACGATCGCCAGAGCTAGTAATGTCACTCCGACTCTTATCTGGGTCAAGTCTGACTTTGGATATGAACACCGAAATATCGCCTGCATGTGCCAAATTATTGTCATTTTCACTCTTATTGACAGACTGCAAATCAGAATCAGCTCCACAAGTAATGATTTCTGCAACTTCTCTTGCTGCATAAGTTGTTTTTCGGGTCCGATCGACGCTCGGTGTTGAAGCGAGTTCATCCGCCATTGTTTGCAGTCGCTGAATAGTAATCAGCTGTATGGGGTCTACTTGTCAAACGCACGGTCAGAACAAACCGTAAAACATCACACAGACATAATTAGCATCTATTTATAGAGGGAATCCTGAAGTTTCCGTTGATATCTCATATGTCATTGAAAGTGTTGGGGTTTTCAGGCTAAAAATGGAAAAAGTCACTGACCGAATATTCGGTTGGTGGCACTGGAGGTGTATGTTTCTTCCGACCGAATATTCGGTCGGAAGCAGTGAACAGGTAAATAAACATATTTATCATATCTTAGAACTGCATAAGCTCATCTAATGCAAGAGACCTTTCTTGCATTAGCTGAGCTTATACACATGTGCTAGTAAGCTATGGTTAAGTTGTGCGCTATTAAACCATGGATTTTATTCACAGGAGGACCTGGATATCACAATTTATAAGTACTAAGATTCTGGTGGCACACAGCAGGCCCTGGGTATCACACTTCATAAATTTTAGACACCTGACCACTTTGGATGCATGGGTTTGATCACAGGTGGAGAAAAAAATGACAACAGCAGAGGAGCAGCCAGGAGTCACGACCTGGATGTGGCCTGGTCCCCTTACAGTGTCAGGAGTTAAAGGTCGAAACACTTGCTTGACGGGGGGTTTTCCTATCAGGACCTTCTGCTGTCCGGCTCTCCCCAGACTTTCTTCCTACTGACACTATCTTGCTACAAGTGGTGGCACATACGAAACCTTAACTACCATGTTCCAGTATTCACAGACTTTTTATCCACATTTGATCAAAGATTTACAATGATGTTGTTTGACTCATGAAACTCACCTCTTTGTTTCTTCTGCCTCAGTGTCTCTGTGCTCTGAGACCTCTTCATATGACCTGCAGACAGATAGCTGATGTCACCAGTTGCCACAGACAGACAGCTGATGTCACCAGTTGCCACAGACAGACAGCTGATGTCACCATTTGTCACAGACAGATAGCTGATGTCACCAGTTGCCACAACAAGATGTCACCATTGCACAGCAGTAGGATGGTTCACCACTGTGTCACAAGACAGATAGCTGATGTCACCACTTCACAGACAGATAGCTGATGTCACCATTGTCACAGACAGATAGCTGATGTCACCAACTTGTCACAAAGACGATGTAAAGCGAAGTGTGTCACCATTTGCACAGACAGCACTCACGAGTAGTGATGTCACCAATTGTCACAGACAGATAGCTAATGTCACCAAATTGTCACAACAGATAGCTGATGTCACCATTTGTCCAACAGATAGCTGATGTCCTTCACAGATAGCTGATGTCACCAATTGTCACAGACAGATAGCTAATGTCACCATTTGTCACAGACAGATAGCTGATGTCACCATTTGTACCAGACAGATAGCTGATGTCACCATTGTCCAGACAGATAGCTGATGTCACCAATTGTCACAGACAGATAGCTGAAAGTCACCAATTGTCACAGACAGATAGCTGATGTCACCATTTGTACCAGACAGATAGCTGATGTCACCATTTGCTACCAGACAAAGCTAATGTCACCATTTGTACCAGACAACAAGCTAATGTCACCATTGTCACAGACAATAGCTGATGTCACCATTTGTACCAGACACAAGCTAATGTCACCATTGTACCAGACAACAAGCTAATGTCACCATTTGTACCAGACAACAAGCTGATGTCCCATTTGTACCAGACAACAGCTAATGTCACCATTTGTACCAGACAACTAGCTGATGTCACCATTTGTACCAGACAACAAGCTGATGTCACCATTTGTACCAGACAACTAGCTGATGTCACCATTTGTACCAGACAACAAGCTAATGTCACCATTTGTACCAGACAACTAGCTGATGTCCCATTTGTACCAGACAACAAGCTGATGTCACCATTTGTACCAGACAACTAGCTGATGTCACCATTTGTACCAGACAACTAGCTGATGTCACCATTTGTACCAGACAACTAGCTGATGTCCCCATTTGTACCAGACAACTAGCTGATGTCCCATTTGTACCAGACAACTAGCTAATGTCCCCATTTGTACCAGACAAGAAGCTGATGTCACCATTTGTACCAGACAACTAGCTGATGTCCCCCATTTGTACCAGACAACTAGCTGATGTCCCCATTTGTACCAGACAACAGCTGATGTCACCATTTGTACCAGACAACAAGCTAATGTCACCATTTGTACCAGACAACTAGCTGATGTCACCATTTGTACCAGACAACTAGCTGATGTCCCATTTGTACCAGACAATAAACTAATGTCACCATTTGTACCAGACAACTAGCTGATGTCACCATTTGTACCAGACAACTAGCTGATGTCCCATTTGTACCAGACAACTAGCTGATGTCCCATTTGTACCAGACAACAAGCTAATGTCACCATTTGTACCAGACAACTAGCTGATGTCACCATTTGTACCAGACAACTAGCTGATGTCACCATTTGTACCAGACAACAGCTAATGTCACCATTTGTACCAGACAACTAGCTGAATGTCACCATTTGTACCAGACAACTAGCTATGTCACCATTTGTACCAGACAACAAGCTGATGTCACCATTTGTACCAGACAACAAGCTAATGTCACCATTTGTACCAGACAACTAGCTGATGTCACCATTTGTACCAGACAACTAGCTGATGTCACCATTTGTACCAGACAACTAGCTGATGTCCCATTTGTACCAGACAACTAGCTGATGTCCCCATTTGTACCAGACAACTAGCTAATGTCCCATTTGTACCAGACAACAGCTGATGTCACCATTTGTACCAGACAACTAGCTGATGTCCCATTTGTACCAGACAACTAGCTGATGTCCCCATTTGTACCAGACAAAGCTAATGTCACCATTTGTACCAGACAACAAGCTGATGTCACCATTTGTACCAGACAACTAGCTGATGTCACCATTTGTACCAGACAACTAGCTGATGTCCCATTTGTACCAGACAACTAGCTGATGTCACCATTTGTACCAGACAACTAGCTGATGTCACCATTTGTACCAGACAACTAGCTGATGTCCCATTTGTACCAGACAACTAGCTGATGTCACCATTTGTACCAGACAACAAGCTAATGTCACCATTTGTACCAGACAACTAGCTGATGTCACCATTTGTACCAGACAACTAGCTGATGTCACCATTTGTACCAGACAACAAGCTAATGTCACCATTTGTACCAGACAACAAGCTGATGTCACCATTTGTACCAGACAACAAGCTAATGTCACCATTTGTACCAGACAACTAGCTGATGTCACCATTTGTACCAGACAACAAGCTAATGTCACCATTTGTACCAGACAACTAGCTAATGTCCCATTTGTACCAGACAACTAGCTGATGTCACCATTTGTACCAGACAACAAGCTGATGTCCCATTTGTACCAGACAATAGCTGATGTCACCATTTGTACCAGACAACTAGCTGATGTCACCATTTGTACCAGACAACTAGCTGATGTCACCATTTGTACCAGACAACTAGCTGATGTCACCATTTGTACCAGACAACTAGCTGATGTCACCATTTGTACCAGACAACTAGCTGATGTCACCATTTGTACCAGACAACTAGCTGATGTCCCATTTGTACCAGACAACTAGCTGATGTCACCATTTGTACCAGACAACTAGCTGATGTCACCATTTGTACCAGACAACAGCTGATGTCCCATTTGTACCAGACAACTAGCTGATGTCACCATTTGTACAGACTAGCTGATGTCCCATTTGTACAGACAACTAGCTGATGTCACCATTTGTACCAGACAACTAGCTGATGTCACCATTTGTACCAGACACTAGCTGATGTCCCATTTGTACCAGACAACTAGCTGATGTCACCATTTGTACCAGACAACTAGCTAATGTCACCATTTGTACCAGACAACTAGCTGATGTCACCATTTGTACCAGACAACAAGCTGATGTCACCATTTGTACCAGACAACTAGCTATGTCACCATTTGTACCAGACAACTAGCTATGTCACCATTGTCAAGACAATAAGCTGATGTCACCATTTGTACCAGACAACTAGCTGATGTCACACATTTGTACCAGACAACTAGCTGATGTCACCATTTGTACCAACAAAAGCTGATGTCACCATTTGTACCAGACAACTAGCTGATGTCACCATTTGTACCAG